>JALIGW010000009.1:25858765-26098765 GCA_023053685.1 Diadophis punctatus similis | reverse complement strand
CCACCTAATCATCGTTTCCTTAACCTGTTCTTCCCGTAGTGTCTGTTCTAAAAGGTGTTGATATCATTTTTGAAGATGTTGAAAGTATTGGGCCTAAGACAGAACCTTGAGATATCCCACTGCATACTTCTCTTTATGTAGTTCTGTTAAGGATACATGTTGAGAGTGGCTGGTTAGACAGTTACAAATTCATCTGATCGTGATGTTGTCTAACCCATATTTTTCTATCTTGCCAAGTAGTAGGATGTAGTCTACTTTATGATGTGCCTTATTGAAGTGCAAATTATGTCCACATCATTTTGCTGGTCCACTAATTTAGTCACGTTGTTTAAAAATGCAATAAGTTTTGTCTGGCATGATCTGTTTTTGACAAACGCATGTTGGCTTCTGATTAGAACTCTGTTTGCCTCTAGATGTTCATAGTTTCATTGCTTCATTATCTTTTCTAGGATCTTGCCAGGTAGTGATATTAGGCTGATCGGTCTGTAGTTTCCTGGATCCATACTCCCCCCCCACTTTTTTTTTGAAGATGGAAACCACATCAGTTTTTTTCTTAGTCACATGACTTATAATCCAGATATAAGATTAATTGGAGTAAATCTAATTTATTTCCTTTAGGGTTGGATGTCTCATTAGAATGGTGGACCTGGATGGGACTTCTGATCTCTACCGATTTTATTAAATATTTATGGATTTATGTTCCTAAATTTCCAAATCTGTCCTAGTTAATATGTCTATTCTGCTGGAACATATTACATTAGATTTTGATAGATGTTATATGATACCTTTGACTTAGTGGTGTAAAATAAATGTGATTAAAAAGGAATATAACTTCCAGTCTTATATAAGCTTTATGAGCAATAACTAAAGTGACCAGATATTTTTTTTTTTAAGCGGGACACAATTTGAGTTTTGCCCTCTACGCATGCGCAGAACGCTGCGCATGCGCAGAGGGCAAAAGACAGCGGCGTCCAGGCGGCCCTGCCCCCCCCGTCAATGGTGTCCCCACACACACCCGGCGCCTTTGCAAAGCCCGGCCGACCTCGCAAGGCGGTTGTGCAAACGTTTTGCAGGAGCAGGCATCGCCCCCGAGCCCCATTTCTGCAAAGAGGGGGGTGGCTGGGAAGCGATGCATGCAAAGCCGCCGGTGCATTTTTTTTTTTTGCAGCGGCCGGAGAGGGTAGCTAGAAGTCTCCCGGCTGCACCAGTTGGATGCCGGCCTGCCGATTCGCCCATCCTTCCCACCCACCCAGCCAGCCCGACCCCGCCTCCAAGGGCCGTGGAAGCCCTGCCCGCTTTCCCTTCCTCGCCTCCCCGCTTCTCTTTTATTTTCGCTTCGCGCCCAGCCGCTTCCCGGAGTCGGGGTTCGCTCCGCCGCCTTTGCAAGACCGCAAACTCGGGTCAAGCCTGGCGCGGCCGGAAGTAGAATGAGCGAGCGAGGGAAGGAAGGAGGGAATCGTACGGCTCCGCCCCGGATGCACCAGCTGGCCACGCTATCTCTGTCGGGGCTGCAGCAACTCCAGGACCTCCCTCTCCAGGCACGGCTTCCGGATCCGGACTACTCTAAGGTGACCAGATGTCCCGATTTTGAGAGGGCCTGCCTCTGCTGCTGCTGCCCCTGCGGCTGGGCCCAACCTGGCCGTCCTCGAGTCCCTGCAGGCCGATTTTTTGAAAGAATGCCCTAGTCGGGCATTGTTTTAAAAAATCGGGACTTTTTAAGAGGGCGGGCGGGACGCGGGACAAATGGTGAAAAAGCGGGTGTGTCCCGCCAAAATCGGGACGTCTGGTCACCTTAGCAATAACTATGTTTAATCTAAAAAATATTTTGATCAAAGCGATAGGTTTTTGAAAAAAATCAGTTGGGAAAGTAAAACATCTAGAATCTCTCTTTTTAAATTAAATTTGTCTATGAGACAGTAATTTTAATCTGGATTTTCAGAACAGTTACTGCTCTTGCATTTTAGTATCAATATTATAGGAATGATTTTTTTGGGGGGGACAGAATGCCACTGTAATTTAAATTGGACTGTTATTGTACTTACTCATTTAAGTCTTGGCAGTTGCTAGGTACAACATTTATTAGCACTAATTTAGTATTTCCAACTTTGATAGTAAAATGTATTTGGGCCCTGTTAGGGTTAGTTTTGATATGAACTCACATGAATGCTTGACTTTGGCTTAACTTTATATTTAAAATCAATGGAAAAAATAGTCACAAAAAGGTACCATCTTTTTAGCAACTGCAAACATAATTTTCTTTCCATCAACTTAAAAGTGGACGTATATCCAGTTAAAACATATCTTGACATTTCTGTATGGATTTGATGCTTTAGCAGCTCCCAAAATATCTATGTTATTAATATTGAAGAATAAAGTGCCAGACTTACTTTTTTCTGGTCAAAAGCTAAAAAAACTATAACAAATATACCAGAAGCTTGGGATCAAGAATGGGAAACTCCATTCCTTACAACCAATGGACTGAAGGGAGCACTCTATCAAATCCTGTACCTGTTAACAGTGGTGTCCCCCAAGGCAGCGTTTTAGGGCCAACACTCTTTATATACTTTACATAAATGACCTTTGTGATCATATTAAAAGGAACTGCAATCTCTTCGCTGATGACGTAAAACTATTCAACACCACCGACAATGCTGCTACTCTTCAAAAAGATCTTGACTATGTGTCAGAATGGTCAAACAAGAGGCAAATTCAAATCTCAACCAATAAAAGCTCAGTCTTACACATTGGCAAAAAAAAAATCAGAACATAAAATATAAGCTAGATGGTCATGACCTTGTAGATTATCCTCACTCTGTTAAGCACCTATGAGTACTCATCTCTAATTATTTAAGTGCAAGAGCCCACTGTAACAACATTGCCAAAAAGGCATTAAGAGTGGTTAACCTAATCTTGCGTAGCTTCTTCTCTGGTAATATTGTACTTTTAACTAGAGCATATAAAACATTCGCTAGATCAATTCTTGAATACAGCTCATCTGTCTGGAACCCATACTACATATTAGACATTAATACAACTGAGAATGTCCAGAGATATTTCACAAGAAGAGTATTACATTCCTCTGTTCGCAACAGAATGCCACCAGACTTGAAATTTTGGGCATAGACAATATAGAACTATGCCGCCTTCGATCTCACCGAAGTGTAGCACATAAAATTATCTGCTACAATGTCCTACCTGTTAATGATTGCTTCAGCTTCAACAACAACAATACACGAGCACACAATAGATACAAAATTAAAGTAAACGACTCCAAACTCAATTGCAGAAAATACAACTTCAGCAACAGAGTGGTCAATTCCTGGAATGCACTACTGGACTCTCTGGTTTCCTCACCAAGCCTCCAAAACTTTAACCTTAGACTCTCTACCGTTGACCTCACCCCATTCCTAAGAGGTCTGTAAGGGGCGTGCATAAGCGCATCAATGTGCCTAACGCCCCTGTCCTAATGTCCTCATGTATTTGTAACCAATTTATAATGTATTCATTACCATGTTTATTCATTTTATGTATTCACAATCATGTTTATACTTTTTCTGTAATATTATATATGCTTGACAGATAAATAAAATAAAAATAAAATAAGTTTTGAAGAAGTAAGTTTATGTCATGTGATTTAAAATTGAAATTAATCTATCAAAAGTTTTTTTAACAAATGGATACCATCTAGAATGCTCTGTAAATAACAGATTAATGATTATTAACCAAGCTCGTGACCACTTCAAAAAGGGAAACATGAAAATAGAAATTTATGGTGAAAAGCACTTTCCTAGGATTGCAGAAAGTTGAAAGTGGTGAATGCAGCACAGAAATAACATGTTGGATTGCAGTGGATTCCACAGTAATGATGCATATGAGCCAAATAGAGAAAAGCAAGGACATTAGCCTGGCAATCAAATGCAGGTTAGTTTGCTCCATTGTGTTCACATACAGTAGTTACTTATGGTTGTGAAAGTTGGTCCTTATAAAATCAAAACAGAAATAAAATTGACTCATTTGAGCTGTGGTGCTGGAGAAGGCTCCTGCGTATATCTTGGACAGCAAAGGTGATTAACGATTAAGTGGAGTGCATAACACAAGATATGTCACAAGAAGGCAAAATCACAAAACTGTCTTATTTAATTTAACCATGTCATGCAGGTAAATTCACTGTAAAAAGCAATTAAGTTTGGAAGAGTTAGCAGTAAAAGGCAACCAGACCATCAAAGAATACGGTGACTGGACACTATCAAAGCTGATACCAGCCAGAACATAGGAAAAAGAAATAATGCAAGATGTGGAGAGACCTAGCCCATAGAATTGCCAAGAGTCAGACACAATGAATGGATAAAATCGTCATCATCATGCAAGAAATTTGAGGCACAACTCAAATGTTATAATCATACTTCTGTTTACGTCTCTTTTGGAATAATGGCATATAATACATTGACAGAATTATTAAATAAGTTCTGGTTTTAAAAACATTGTACTGAGTAGTAGTAGTAGTAGTAGTAGTATAATATATAATTCAGTAGATTGTACTGAATTATATACTAACAACTTGGAATTAACATTCCCAGAACAAATATGGGGATTTTTTTTGTGTGCTCCTATAATAGCAAAACGATAAAAAGATTGGATTTCAGAGATTTGTGCTTTAGCAATTTTTGAGATAATTATATATTTGGTTAATCAGACAATGTCACATTATCTTTTCCTTTGTAAAAATTCTTGGCCAACTCGGTCAGTATTGAAAGCTTAAATTTATTTTTAAAAAAGTCTTGAAAGATCATATGAATTTGGAATATAGCTGTAATCGTAGGGTTTATAAACGTATTTTCTTGTTTTTCTTTCCTTTTGTATTTGTCTATTGTTTATTTTGTTCATTTTTATTTTACATTACTTTATCTCTGTTGAAAATCAAATCTAAGAGGTAAAAAAGACACAATGGGAAGTCTTGCACCCTGGGGTGAACCTGGCTCAAGTTGGAAAAATAATGCAGTATTCAAGATTTATTGTTGTCACCAAGGGGTTTGTTCAGTAGTGGGTTCTAAAACCCGTCGCTACCAGTTCGTGCGTGCACTTGCGTGTGCACGCGATGCTTCTGCACATGCACTGAAGCATCCCGGGTGTGTGGGTGGAGCCCCTCACTGCCGCCGCTACCAGTTCGCCGAACCGGGCCGAACTGGGAGCAACCCACCGCTGGGTTTGTTGTTTTTAAATTGTTTTTATATTGGATTTTTATCCTCGTGAAGCGATCAGTATCACTGAGAGTGAGTTGGGTGGCCATATAAATTTTCTTACAGTAAATAAATACAGGTAGTCCTCAACTTACAACAGTTCATTTAGTGACCATTCAAAGTTCAATGGAACTGAAAAAAGGGACATGACCATTTTTCACACTTATGACTGTTACAGCATCCCCATGGTCACATGATGTACAGTCAGATGCTTGACAATAGATTCATATTTATGATGGTTGCTGTATCAGGGGGTCATGTGATCCCCTTTTGCAACATTCTGACAAGCAAAGTTAATGGGGAAGCCAGTTTCATTTAACAACTATGTTACTAATTTAAGAACTGCAGTGATTCACTTAACAAATGTAGCAAGAAAAGTTGTAAAATGGGGCAGAGCTCACTTAACAAATTTCTCACTTGGCAATATAAATTCTGGGCTCAATTGTGGTCATAAGTCAAGGACTCACTGTGTTTAATTCTTCAATCATTTAACAACGTTGAAATACTTTACTGTTGGTTCAATGCTCATATTGCTTTTATTGCAGATTAGTGCAACTTGCATAGCATTCTTGAGAGAATGAAGGTATGGGATATTGTTTATATAAATAAGCAAGCTTAAAATTCCCTCTTGTTACAGCTTAACAATGTACTGCAAAGTATTTTATCAATTAAATCATAATTCAAGATATGAAAAATATCTTCCTTGTTGTTTGAGTTATTAAGAGAATGCATATTTACAAAAGCCGAAGACATTGTGTGTGTGTGCATATCTTTAAGTCACTGTTGACTCCTCGCAACTGCCTAGACAAGTCCCTGAAGTTTTCTTGACAAGATTTTCCACAAGTAATTTGCCATTGCCTTCTTCCCAGATCTGAGAGAGAAGGACTAGCCCAAGGTCACCAACTGTCTTTAGGCCTCAGGTAGAGCTAGAACTCCCAGTGATTTCTAGCTTGGTACCTTAGCCATTGCACCAAACTGGTCCTACAAATATGTCTCACAAAATTTGTCAAAACTGACAAAACAGTTAGACAATGCTTTATGTGGCTATGGTTTACCCTCTCTCTGTAAGGTTGACGTATAACCTTATAAAGGAGGGCTGTGGGAAGCAGCTGCAGTAGCACCTACAGTGAAGTTGGTTATCCGTTACCACACCTTTCCACTGCAGGATGAGGGCAGGAGCTCTTTTTTTCCACAATGCAGGGGAGTATGTGAGAATTTAGATACTCATGGTCACTAGAGATGGGGAGAAATTGATTTAATTCATACCTGAATGAAAATGTAAGAACTGAAACCAAATTCCTTTGATAGTACTGAAATGTTCAATGTACTTTGCCAATTGAAAGTTTCTCTGTGAGAGAGACAATGAGAGAATATGAGAGAGAGAAAGTGGGTGGGAGAGAGCCCACCTGCATCAATGTACAGTTCTTGGAAACAATTCCCTCACATTTAAATGAATAAAAATATTTATTTAAGAAAAATAAGAGAACGTACTCATCTGAAAAATTCTAAATAAAAACGCATATGGTTGGGAAAATGTGCAGCAAAAACCGTCTAAATTTTAATGATTTTTTTAAAAAAAAATCTCAATGGAGGACTTAGAAATGAAAAACAAGAAATCATGAGAAAGTGACAGATTCAATAGTCATTAGAAGCCACGGTGGATTTCCCAGAAGAATCAATCAAACAGTCAAGCAATAGGTGTTTATTTTATTTGTTGTGACAAGTAAAGAAGGCTGCTTCTGGATGAGATCAAAGGCCATTCCTTCATCAGTTTTATTTCCAGAGGAGCCAAGCAGATGATTCTGGGTAGTCCTCAAATGGGGCACGATGAGAAATTTTCTTTCTCATTTTGCTGAGAAACAGATATTTGGAAACATGTCATCTCTAGTTTTGAAATATATATTGCCATCCACAATAGTAGCCATTGGTTGTGACTAATTATCTCCCTGAATTTTTCTGATTGCTTTTTAAAGCTCTCATTTTTCTGGCTAATATCATGATTTACAGCTGGAAATGTCATAGTTTAATGATGAGTGGAAAAAATTTTTTTTCTGTCCTCATTCCAATCATTTAACTTTATATCAGTCTATTTTTAATTACAGTACAGCCTTTAAACAATTTAATTAAATATGATAGTACTTCAGCACCTACATTATTATGAATATTTTAATACTTTCCCCTCTTTCTATTAAAATAAATAGACATACCATTTTTAATTTGGAGGAATTACATTGAGTTTTCTAACCACAATGATGCACTTTCAAGTTCGTGTGTGCTGAAATTCTCCAATCTTCTTATGCTAAATGTTGCACTTGATTGTGTGCCATCATTTTTTACTCCTAGTGATCATACAGATAGATTTTCTCCATGAGAATTCTGTGTCACAATGTTAATTTTATTTGAAGATTTTTGAATCTTCAAATAAAATTCTCTTTTTGAGAAGAGGAACTAAGATGATTAGGAGCCTGGAGGCTAAAACATATGAAGAACGGTTGCAGAAATTGGGTATGGCTAGTCTAGAGAAAAGAAGGACTGGGGGGGGGGGTGACATGATAGCAGTATTCCAGTACTTGAGAAGCTGCCATAAAGAAAGAAAAAAAAGGGGGGGGTGTCAACTTATTTTCCAAAGCACCAGAAGGCAAGACAAGAAACAATAGATGGAAACTAATCAAGGAGAGAAGCAACCTGGAATTAAAGCGAAATTTTCTAACAGGACAATTAATCGGTGGAACAGCTTGCTTTCAGAAATTGTGATTGCTTCATCACAAGAGGTTTTTAAGAAGAAACTGGACAGCCACTTATCTAAAATGGCAGTGGGTCTCCTGCTTGAGCAGGGGGTTGGACTAGAAAACCCCCAAGATCCCTTCCAGCTCTATTATGAATTGAATTGAATTGAAAAAAACTAAAATTATGTCAGAAGCAGGACTGAATTTTTTTTATCCAGAGAGACAACTCTCTTTAAAGCAAAATTCCAGATTTCCATATATTAGTGCTGAAATTCTTGTGTTGATTATATTTTCTTACATGCTTCCAAGATATTTAATATCAGTAATATAATAGTTACATTGTCAACAATTCCTTAAAAACTACTGTCTTTCCTTAATAATCTGTTCATACAGCACAGATGAAGATATTTATCTCAAATTTTGATTTTTCAGAAGAATAAGCTGGCTGCCAAAACAAAAACTAACTCTTGGTAGTTTAATGCATTTATGGAAAAATGTGGTGACATTAGAGGTATGCTGATTATGGATACATACTTTTTTTGTATGCATAGAATTATAGCAAAGATTAGCTTGTATGTGATATATGGATCATAAAATTAATGTATCAAATATAAAAGTATTTGTATTGGATCATGAATTTTATATATACAAATGGCAAAATGCTAGCAAGTAAATTAATTTGTTGATTTTAAAAACATTAATTGCTTAATGTTGGAGACATTAAAAAAGTAAAAAAGTAATGATAGTACATGGTCTGTTGGAGGAAATTAATATTTGTTCAAGTAAGTGAAAAAATGAATGAGGACTGAATTGCAAAACAATATTGGGAGGAAGGAAGAAAAAAGGAAGGAACGGTGAACAAATGTGTTAGAGAAAGGGAAAGACCAGGAAAGGTGCAATTGAATGAAACTCATGAACACCTGGAAAACAAATAGAATTGAGAATTTTAAAGATCAACAGGCAATGTATGAAGTAGTATGTGCACATCATAAAAGCAAAAGTGGTCTTCCAGAAACAGATACGTATGACGAGGAATAGTAAGTAGTTTTGTGAAAACTATAGTTGTGCTTTCTTTCCTTTGTGTTATCTCACGCTTTTAATTTTTTAAAATGTATTTTTCCTATTTCTCAAAATTGCTTACTTTGAAAAGGAATAGTGTGATAGGTATAGATATGTGCAAATGTAAACTATTTTTTCGCAGATATTAATTCTGTTTTTTCCTCAGCTTTATCCAACAGCCCACCTTGTTTTTTTAAAAAATTAGACTTGTGGATCTAATAACAATATCGACAGTAATAACAAGTTAGATTTAAATCCCACCTTTGACTTTTCTATGTATTCCCTCTTCACTTTTAACTTACAGCTACAATAGTATGAGATAGACTAGACATAATTTTGTTATACAGCCTTGGATTCTGATGTTCAAATAAAAGAAATTTACATGTCTTTAGAAACCCACTGGAGTTTCTAAAGACATGTAAATTTGTATCATAGTCAAAATCATATCATAAAACTTGTATCATATTCAAAATATTTTTAAAAAGTTTTTCAATTATTGTTTGTTTAAGGATTTCCCCCCACCATCCCACCCAAAATAGTAGCATCATACTCACATAAAATCGGAGCAAGAAACCATAGGAGACACAAAATTCTGGCCATTTTTTTTTCTTTTGGCAATCTTTCTTTTAAAAAGGCAGAGGAGAATTATGATTAATTTGATGGATGAAATAGGTTCCCGTTGGTGGAAGAGGATGTGATGTCAGCTATTTCCCCTCCTTCTCAGAAGAGTTTGAGCTTTCCCATGAGCAAATTGAACACGAATGTCCTGAAGGGGCAGCTGGTGGATTTTTATGCAAAACTGAAGGCAGTCAGCTACTTTGATTACAGGCCATAAACAATTTGGGAAATAGTTAAAAAGGAGCAGCTCTGCAAAAATAATTGTTCATAAGTTTAGCTTAGTTTCCTGCAATTTTCTTAGAAATTCCCATATGCCATTTGTATATCTATATGTAGATTCAGCTGGGATAATGAGGTTAAAGAGCTGAGGTGGCATAGCGGTTAGAGGCAGTACTGCAGGCCACTTTAGCTGACTGTGATCCACAGGTCAGCGGTTCAAATCTCACAGGCTCAAGGTTGACTCATATTTCCATCCTTCCGAGGTAGGTAAAATGAGGACCCAGATTGTTGGGGGCAATATAAATATACATTGCTTATTGGTGTAAACTTCTTAGAGAGTGCTTGCACTGTGAGGCTGTATATAAATCTCATAAATAAATAAATAAATAAATAAATAAATAAATAAATAAATAAATAAATAAATAAATAAATAAATAAATAAATAAAGCAACATTATGATCATCATAAAGTAACGGTACTCTGTCAGCTCAAAAAATATCCAACTTTGATCTCCATTATTCAGCAGAAATTCTCTAAATGCATAGGGCAGTGATGGTGAACCTTTTTTCCCATGGGTGCCGAAAGTGTGTGTGCACGTGTGCTAGCTCGTGCGCATGCCCACACCCATAAAGCAATGCCCTCACATGCCTCATGCCCCCCGTGCATGGCATGCAACCCCCCCTGCGCTGCCCCACCCTGTGCATGCACGTGCAACCCCCGCGGTCCCCTGTGCATACGTGCACGACCCCCCCGCACCCTGTTTTGGGCCTAGCAGGCCTCCCTGAAGCCTCCGGAGGCCGGAAACGGCCTGTTTCTTGACTTCAGGTGGGCCTGGTATTTACCCTCCCCAGATTTCAGAGGCTTTCCTGGAGTCTGGGGAGGGTGAAAACGGCCTCCCCCGCCTCTGGAGGCCCCACGGAGGCCCTTCAGAGGCCAGAAACAGCCCATTTCCCAACTTCCGGTGGACCCAGTAGGCCCGTTTTTTGCCCTCCCCTGGCTCCAGAGGCTTTTCTGGAGCCTGGGGAGGGCAAAAAACAGCCTCCCCACCCCCTGGAGGCCCTCCAGAGGCCGGAAATGGCCTATTTCCCAACTTCCTGTGGGCTTGGTAGGCCCTTTTTTCACCCTCCACAGGCTCCACAGGCTTTCCTGGAGCCTGGGGAGGGCGAAAACGCCCCCACCCCCCCAGAGGCCCTCTGTAGGTTGCAAAAGCCCTGCCATAGCATCCATGCGAGCCCTGTACTTATTTGGCATCCAAAATGGGTCGCGTGGAGACTCCTGTGAGGGGAGGTGCGGTCTGAAAATCAGGTGGCCGGCACACGCATACGCACTGGAGCTGAGCTAGGGCAATGGCTCGCGTGCCCACAGAAATGGCTCCACGTGCCACCTGTGGCATACGTGCCATAGGTTCACCATCACAGGCATAGGGTCACCAAGGGCAGTGTGTTGGTAACTGAACAAATGTTGATAGTTGGAAATGGGGTGGCAGTATAAGCTAAGCTGTCATGTATTTTTTCACATGATCATCATTTTAGCCATTTTCTGTCCACTGTAGGATGAAGCCCTCTCCTGCATGTTTCCAACCAATACTGAGCTTTCTTTTGCCAACAGGGCCTGCAATACTTGCTGATGTTGTAGATTCATCTTGTTTTAGGTCTCTCTTGTGGATGCTTCTTATCAAGTGGGATCCATTCTATGATTGCCTTGGTCCACCTGTCATCAGTTCTTCTTGCTATGTGACTAGCCCATTTCCATTTCAATTCTTTTACTCTCTTTATGACAGTGGTTCTCAACCTTTCTAATGCCGCGACCCCTTAATACAGTTCCTCATGTTGTGGTGACCCCCAACCATAAAGGGAGGAACCAATCAGCAATTACCTGCTCTGCTCAATAGAGCGGACCTGTGTGAAAACTTCCCAGCCAGTATGCTGATCTCAGGACACAACAGTTTTGTTTTTGTTTAGTATCTTTATGCTGTGTTGATAGATGAATTTCCCAAATGCCTCTCTGGTGCAGATGTTCTAAAAGTTAAACGGAAAGCAAGAACAATGTTGTTTGCATTGATAGACTACTACCTTATTTTTTTCCTCTTCCCTTTCTTCATTTATATTCTTTGCTCCAGAGATTAAGCATCAATGATAAGGTTAACTCATTTTATCAGCATAACAAACCAGAGGTAAATCTGGATTATGATTAGGCCAAGGCTATGGTTTTGAAATCTAGTTTTCCTTTACAATTGATAGTGTATCACCTAATGAATATAGTGTTTGGCACACTTTATCTTACTTCTATCCTTCTCTCCCATTCAAAGGCTGTTCAAAACAGTAAACAAATAAATTCCACAAAAACAGTAGAATATAAAATCTCCACTTGTTGCATTTCTGTATGTTGTGATTTCCAATTCTGTTTGGGAAGGAACAATGTGGACCAACATTGGCAGATGTAGGGTCTTCTGCCTGGGCAGGGTGTTGGACTAGCTGATCTCCCTTCCAACTCTGTTAATCTGAATCTGAAACATTTTCTTCCTTTTTAAAAAGAAGTGAAATCAGAGAGAGATGCTAAGGACTCTCTTAAGGAAAACCTGCCTTTTATTCTGCTCTGCAAGAAAGCAGATGAAGTGCTTCACACGCATTCAGTCGATTCTCGTGTCCCCGGTATTAAAACTTTAACTGGCCAATCCGGAAGATCGAGGAATGCAAAAATACACCCAAAGCGACATGAAATTTTCTTCCCTTTTATCGCACCCCATGATTTCTAAGCGCCACCGAACAAACTCTCAATTTTCTTCCCGCCTCCCTACCCCATTTCTCCACCCAGTCCAAGGGAAAGAACGCTGATTGGCCAAGACGGGAAACCTTCTTGATTGGTTTGGAAACTTTCTTTCTCTTCCCTCGCCATATTGTACTCTTCTGCCTGCTGAATTCAAATCTCTCCGGGGAGGGAGGGGACAAAAAAAAACCCCAATCAGGTTGAAGGAACATCAGGCATTTGGTCTAAATAGCGATAGCTATGGTTTTGCGTCTAGGTTGTGAGGCAAATGGAGAAGGCGGAAGGGGAGCAAATCCTAGGACCTTGGGGAAGTTTAGAATCTAATAATCTTAGGCGACCCCTGTGAAATGGTCGTTTGACCCCCAAAGAGGTCACGGCCCTCAGGTTGAGAACCGCTGCTTTATGATATTGTATACTTTTGTTTGTTCTCTAATCCATGTGCAGGTCTTTCTATCTTGTCTTGTAATGCCGAGGATGTATCTTTCCATAGCGTCACTTGTATTGATTGTGAGGTTAGTATCCATGTTTCATCAGCATATATAAGAACCGGTAGCACACACAAAACTTTTCTCTTTAGGCATAGGGGGAGGTTGTTCTTGAAATTATGCTTAGCTTGCCGAATGCCTTCCAACCACATTTAACACATCATTCAATTTTTTTCTCATATTGTGAGAAATAAATATTTTAGAGGGTGAAATAATAATTTTATGTTTTTATCCCATGAACCCTCAGCTTTGCTTTTTTACCTTTTTTTTACACACGAAATAATCTTCCAATATTAGTTTTCTTGATTTTTTCTGTATGATGTTATTTTGAAGGAATCCAGATAGGCTTGTTCTATAATTATAATTCCAATTGAGATTAAGTTGGAAAAAAGAAGAAAGAAAAAAGCAGGAAGAAGAAGAAGAGGAAGAGGGAGAGGAGGAGGAGGAGGAGGAGGAAGATGATGATGAAGAAGAAGAAGAAGAAGAGAATTCTTTAGCTTTTTTATGTGCAAGCATTTCATTTTAATAGATCATTAAACCTCATACTGCTTATGCTTTACTGATCCTAGAAGATTGCTTGAAAGAACTGGGAAATGCTTTTATGCTGGAAGGAACAAGAAAATGCTGGAAGGAACAAGAAAAGCAGAAGGGAGACTCCTACAGCAGTATTTCCCAAACTTTTGACATATGTGTACCCCTTCTATAATTTTCGTAATGCTGAGTACCCCTCATAAAAAACATATGCTTTAATAAAAATCAAAATATATTTTTTTCTTTTTTTGGTACATACGCAAAATAAACGAAAGTTATATTATAAAGAACATTTATTTGATTCAATGAGAAGGATGAAATTGTTTATGTTGAGATGACAGATCATCATAATTTGGTTCCTTGGTTGTTAATTTTAATCTGAGATGCGGTTCCACGTCCAATAGTCTGTTCCTTTTTTTTTGACTTAATGTTTACAAATGCAGAAAAAGCAACTTCGCATAAATATGAAGTTGGAAAAGGCAAGATGTATTTTAGGACTTTTAGGACTGTTAAAACCGGATACACATGTTGCATTTGTAACCAGAATGATGTTAAAGTACACTCCTTATGTTTATTTCTCAAGAATCCGTCCGAAGTTAACTCCAACAATTGCTCTTCTTCCTCATGCGACAAACCTTCTGGCATGGATGTTGTGTTAATGTTGAACGGATATCTTATCCATTCAATATTTTTGTTTAAATCAGGGAAATAGTTTTTCAAGCCAACTTGCAAACTCTCCAAATGCTGTATTATGCATTTCAGAGTATCAGCCTCAATTTTAGTAGCCGAACTTGTTATAAACTCATGAAGAGAGGGAAACGAGTCTACTTCTCCATTCCCAACTCTCTTTTGCCATAAATTTAGTTTTGCGATGGTAGCGTCACTTTATCTTGAACGTAAAACAATGAAATTTCTTTGCCTTGTAACGATAAGTTGAGGCAATTTAAAACAGAGAATATATCTGCTAAGTATGCTAGTTTACAAAGCCATTTCCAGTCATGTAAACAATTTCTCAACTCAAATCTATCATTAAGAAAGCATTGAAGTTCATGTCTAAGTTCGAACAATCGGTTTAGAATTTTTCCCCGAGATAGTATTTTATAAAAATAATCAAAATCAGTGGAACTTACTAAAGCACGATAACAGGCACCCGGAACTAACTATTAAAGAAATAAGTTGTCTCTGTAACGAAGTGCAGTATATTCACGCCGTGTCACGCCTCACAAGACTGTCTAACCGTTTGATAACACTGCAATTCTCCAGCGTTTAAACAGCTCCGCGGCTCAACGTCAACTGTTAATGTTCCCGCAGTTTAAAAATGGCTGAACCCGAGCTGCGCGAAGGATGCGCAGAAGTTCCTGCCATAATGAGTTGTGATACGATATACTATGGCCCCAGTTCCCATGTAAAAACTGCGATACGCGCCTATTTCTTTCCTTGTTCTGTGGGTGCAGCTAAGCACGGTGCAGTGGATATTCCCACGTGATCCCCACCAAACTCCGGTGCAACGCGTACCCCCACCAAACTCTTCCCGTACCCCTGAGGGTATGCGTACCACACTTTGGGAAACACTGTCCTACAGTAACAAACAGAAGCACCATTCCTAGTGGGACCAAAGAAAGAGCTGAAGTGTAATTAGAAAGAATAGTATTTAGTCCCAGGGAAAAATAAACTCCTGAAGATGAGAAGATAGTGGGGGATCCAAAGATAAAATACTACAGAGTATTAAATGAATAATTTTTCAGGCTAAATAAGTCATATATAAATATAGTAAATAGAGAGAAGTTACTGTTCTGATGATGATGAAACTGATTATTTCCTAGAATATAGTACAGGACTACATATTTGGTAACTAAAATTACTTTTAATTTCCCTTGCAAAGTTTTGCAACAATATAATATACTTTCAGTTTGACAGGGAATTAAGTCAGACATTTTAAAATATTTTTATTTGTGATTCCGTTGCCACCCAAAATAGCCAGGGAAATTTCCATGTCAACAATGAAGTCAACTTAGCAACTGTGGCAAGAAAAGTTATAAAGTGGAGCAAAACTCACTTAACAAATATCTCACTTAACAACAGAAATTTTGGGTACAATTTGGGCTACCAAAGTATAGGGAGAAAATCTGATTCAACTCTTGATTCTTTTCAGATTCTACCACCAAATTACATTCTCAGAGTTTTAATATTTTACAAGATCATATATATGAATGTAATTTAATGGATATTTGGTATTTCTTAACCATTCTGAACTGGAACTGAACTACCTTTTGCTAGAATATTTACCAATATCTCAATTTTTGATATCTTAAGGGTATCCTTAAAATATGTTAAGGATTACTACATGATACTTCACTTAGTGACTGTAATGCCAACCAAGTTGGAAGTGAGGTCATAGGTCTGTCACAGACATGTGATTTTTGCATACTTTCTGCAGTGCTTAGCAATGGAATTGCCAGTCTCAACTGTGGTTGCTAAGCAAGACTTTCTGTCCTTTTTCTATTTTACTTTGTCAAAGTCTTTCCCTTTCATTGAGAATCCTAAGGAAAATTACTGATTGCAAGTTCTGATCTCTGTAGATATAGACAACTCGTGGCATCTGAATATCTTTTCCAAGGCCTTCATTGTACCCTGTAAGTGCTAATCTATAGCATATTTCTTGATTGCAGTTATCTTTTTTGATAAAATAAAAAGCTATTCACTACTTCAATATTTTTATTGTCAATTTTAAGAGTGGGTGCTAGCCATGCTGTAGTTTGGAAGCAAGAGATCCTCCCCCCAACCTCTTTTATATGGGGTGCTGCAGGGTTCTGTACTCTCTCTGCTCCTAGTTGACATATTCGTGAAGCCCCTGGATGAGCTCATCTGTAGCCCTGGGGTAGGGTATCATGTGTATGTTGATTATTCCCAGATATATATATATATATTTCAGCCTCTGGTGAAGCATTGCTCCTAATGTTCTGTCTCAAAAACTGGAAGCTGTGAGGTTTTAGATAGGGAGCAACAAGCTTCAGCTGTATCCTCGTAAGACTAAATATATTTGGGTTTGGGGACCTTCTAAATCTTGAAATTTACCATCTTTGCTGCTGGATAAATTGTTACTGCTTAAAATAGACCAGATGCATAATCTGGGGGCTCATAACTCCTACTCAAGATACAGGTACTGTCATGGGCCTCCCTTGTATAACTTTGAGCTGGCAGTTACGTGTGCTTCCAGAACTATATGTGTCACACCTCTGCTCTGCAAACTGTATTTTTTGCTAGTTTGCATCCAAGTCCAGTTCAAGGTTCTGGTATGGGTTTTAAAGTCCTAAATAGCATGGGTCCAGGTAATCTGAAGGAACTCTGTCGCTGTTACTTTTACTCATCCTATCAAACCAGTCAATGAAAAAGCTTAGTTGTGGAACCCACTCAAGGGGAGTGTTAAGTCTCAACAATGAAGAGACGCGAGACAAAGGTTGTGACTTCAGCTCTTTAATAGCAGGCAGTAAGCAAACATCAGCAATGCATGGTCTGTGGCAGGGATTTAAATAGGGAGCCCGGCAAACTGGCAGCCAATCAGGTTTCCCCTATTTAAATCCCCTGTCGGACTGGAGTGAAAACTTCTCCAATCCTTCAATACATTACAGGGAGACCCTTTTCTGTAGTTGCACACATTTTTTGGAATATCATTCCTCCAAGGTGAGATTGGCCCCAATTCTATTGTCCTCCTGGAAGGCTCTTAAAACTTGGTTCAGCTATCAGGCTTGGGGGTCCCATGGAAGACAGGAGCCTATTAAATGTTTTAGGATGCATTTCCCCATTTTTTAAATAATTATATATTTAACTGTTGTAACTGTATTTTAATGGCTTTGTTTTAATTATATTGATTATTTGGCTTTCTATTTAATTGTATGTGCCACAAGTCACAAGAATGAGATTGAAAAAAAAAAACCTTTCTTCCTTTCTTTATTCAAAAAAATACTAAGAAAAGAAATAATCCTAGTCTTTTTTTCTCTATGCCCCTTGATTTTCATTAGTAGAACTTGCAGCTATGACTGGGGGTAGAATTCTTTTTCAATGTCCCCAAATCGTTCTTTATAATATAGATGAAAAAAGGCTGTAAAAGAAAGACAGGAAGTTTGCAGAATAACAGGAAACCTCAAGCTTGGTTAGTGGGACTATGAAACCCCACCAAGGTTGAGAAAGGCAGCAATGCCCCATCTAACATTACCCAGGTGGTGCTAGGCTGGATTTCATGCCTCCCCACCACAAACTTTGTAAACTGACAGTGGAAAAAGTCAGCTCTTGTTCTTTGTTTTTGAATAAGGGGATCTATCATCTAATCTATCTAGTTTATAGATTAAGAAATATTATGGTCACTTCAAATCTAGGCACGAAGCAGTAAGCCAATTGGCTAGTCAATACTGTCACGGGATTCTTTCCATTATGCTGAGAAAGGAGAATCACTTTTGCTTTGCCTGTTTTCTGTTTTGATATTGTATCTCAGTGGGCACCTTGCAGTCTCCACCAAGTGTTGCCTTCTGATATGACTGGTCATTACTGTTTCTAATCTATTAGTCCTCCTGGAGCAGATGATTCTCTTGTTCAGGCACACAGTTGTGTAACTGGAATGCATGTTTCTTTAGTAAAACCATTTTATTGTGGGACAGAGTACATCCTTGAAAACTCTTGGGATCAACAAAACAAAAATCTTACAGAATATTTCTTTCTCTTCATTTTATAGATAGAACAATTTTATTTGGGGCAATATTTAACTCATCTAATCAGTAATTGACATATATGTCTGCCAAGGTATAAAAGTAATAAATGATGTAGATGAGGGAATTATGGGACACTCATCAAATTTGTAGATGACACTAAGATGGGGGGAATTGCTAAGACTTTGGAAGATAGATTCTAAGGATCTTGAAGAAGTGAGCATTGGGCCCTATACAGCAAGGTGCAGTTCAGTGGTTGGAAAAAAAAAGTTACAGTAGATCCTGCACTTAGGCAGGAAAAAACTAATGCACAGGTACAGAATAGGCAGTACCTGGCTCAACAGTAGAACCTGTGAGAGGGCTCTAGGTGTCCAAGTAGATCACTACTTAACTAGGAGCCAGCAGTGTGCTGCGGCTGCCCCAAAAAAAGCCAACACAGTCTTAGGCTGCATCAACAGGGGGATAGCATCAAGATCACGAGAAGTGATAGTACTGCTCTATAGTGTGCACTAATAACACAACACTTGGAACACTGCATCCACCATGATACAAAAAAAAAGATGCTGAGGCCCTAGAAAGAGTGCAGAGAAAAGCAACAAAGATGATAATGGGTCTGGAGACTAAACCATTATGATGAACATTTAAGGATACTAAGTTTGTACTGTATAACACAATGAAGAGAAGCCTTAGGAGTGACTTAGGAGCAATATTTGAAAGGGTATCAAAGGGAAGAGGGGTTTAATTTATTCTACAAAGCATTTGAAGTCATGATAAGAAGCAATGGGAAGCTCATCAGAGGGAGATCCAACCTGGAACTAAGGAGAAATTTCCTAATAGTGAGGACAATTAATCTATGGAACAGCTTGCCTCCCAGAGTTATGAGTGTTCCATTGTTGGAGGATTTCAAGAAAAAATTGGACAATCATTTAGATGGGATAGAATAATGACTTCTGCTTTGAGTAGCAGGTGGACTAGAAGACCTCCAAGGTCTCTTCCGTCTTTGCTATGATTCTAAGACCAGGTATCTGATTTCTCCTGGCCACAGAGGTAGGATCTAGGATCCTGATGGGAGGAGCACATTTCTGTAGCCTCAATCAGTCTATAGGAGCTCTGCAGATACAAGTTTTGGCTATTTTATTATCAAGATGTATGATAGACAATATGTACAGTAAAACAAGTTGAGAAAACATGGGAAAATATTTTAAAATAAATAATAACAGAATAAATAATAACCAATGTGATCTACCTGCATCACAGGCTGGGAGGTAACAAAGCCTGCATCATGAGAATGTCCAAGAACATATCCAAGCTGTAATGTCAATCATACAATATTTTTGTACATACATCATCAGATCCACATATGTTGCAGTGGACAGTCTAGCAGCCACATTTACATCAACTGCAACTTCTGCACATTTTTCAAGTGTTCCTGACAGAGAGTGCATTGCAATACTCAAAACAGAAGGTAGCCAAAATATCTAACATCCTCACAAAATCTGGCAATCTTGGGTTAATTATTTTCTCCAAAATCATAATTTCTGCTGAATACGTGACAGGGAGGATTTGCCTCAGCCTGCTTTAAAACTAGTTCTACAATTTTCCAGATATCTTTTAATATTAATTAATTAAATGTATTTATTTATTACATTTTTGTGTCTCCCATCTCAATGTTGGAGCAACTCTGGGTGGCTTTAGGTTTGGACTACAACTCCAAGAATTATACAGGTGTTGAATCAATTTGAGAAAAGTATCATTCTTAGATATGTCATTTCCTTTTTCCTCTATAGAATCATCAGTTTATCTTCCATTGGATTTGAAGTTATCAACTTGATACTAAATACAGTAAAATTGTGCATGGGATTAGTAATAACAATGAGCCCACCTGAATTTATTAATAGACCATATATTTGAGGTGAGGGGAGCCTCTCCTAACAGTCCAATGACTCATGTAGAGTTTTTCTCAATTATTTAGTCTTCCAGATGATCCACAAAATCAATAAACTGTAATAAATACATTGAAGTCAACTCCCTAAAAGTAAGCAAAGTCCAAACAATTCCATTTGGACTTATTTGGTGTTCTCTTCATCATCATCCTTCTGTGATGTCTGGTTGAGTCAAGAGCAGAGCCTTATGAATCTGCTCCCCCCCCCCCCAAAAAAAATCTGGGAACATTATCTCAGGCTTTTTACTTGCCATTGCCATTTAAACAATATTGTGCTCTCCTCTTGCCTCCTGCTTATCATCTCATCTTTCTTCAAGTTCAAAAACGTAAGTAGTTTATTGATTCTCCCTCTTGTTAACATATATTGGTAGCTAGTAGTTGAGCCAATTGAGGCAATTCAATGCAGGTTGGGCATACTTTCCTGCTGTTTCAATGGTTAAATGTGGAGGAAAGCTCTTGAACACAGCTGTATGGAAACCCACTAAATAATGTGCATTCTAATATAAGTGTTATTGCTTTTATTGATGAAAGTTCTAACATTGTAGAAATTTGCTGATTGTTCTCCAGTTCCTCTCCAAAAGCAATGGAAGTGACTGACCAGATGATATATGGTTATTTACATAATGTGCAAGGCGGTTCATGTTTGAACTCAAATTTTCCATAACTTTAAGAGCACGTGATTTTACACCTCATTATTACACTAAGAAAAAACTAGAAATGTAGATACAACTGATTATATCCAAATTGCCTTAAAATGTTTCACTTTGGTTCCCCAACATGTTTCAACAAGGGCTCACTCTGCAATACTTTCCAAGGCCTTATTTTTACAATCTGATAGTGAATGTGGAAAAAGAATTTGAACCCTGGAAAAAGCAAAATGCGTCAGACAATTATTTTTAAAAAAATCATTATAACTACATTTAAAAATCCTTGAATGCTTAAACATTTCAAAAAAACTATTGGGAATTATATATTCCTTTTGCTCTTAAATAAAGCCTGTCACAATAATTTTTAAAAATAATGGTTAACCTAATTTGCTTAGAATTAAGCTAAAATAGGAACACTCCATCAATATGCTCTCAAAAAAAAGGTAAGAGTTTGACATGGAGGAAAAACATTAACCAAATTATCTCTTGTATGCTTTTTTTTCTTTATTATCTGCAGGAAGAAAAAATATCTACTTTGGGGTACAATCCAGCCCTGTCTCATATTTTTATATTCTCTGTTAAAGTTTACAACAATACGTACTTAATGTAACTTAAGAAGTTATATGCTTCTGTATCAAATATGAAATATTTTCAGGTATATTGAGTCTTGTTCTGGGTAGAAGCATTTTTGAATATAAATGATACTCCAAATCATATTGGAGAATTTCTTCAATTTCTTCCCTAATGATTTCCATCTCCTTCACTCATTATTTCTGAAATAGCAACTTTAAAAATAGCCAGTAAATAAAACATTAAAAAACTGTGTCAAATTTCAAGCAACAATAAACAGAAAGTTAATTAGAATCCCAAGACAGATTCATTCCATAGCATGTCCTCTTCTGTAGTTTCATGTTTGGGTTCATGTTTCTTTTTCTCCTTCTTGTGTCTTTTGCTTTTCTTTTCAGAAGAATGATCTTTATTTCCCTTTACTTTACTGTGCTTTGATTTTGACCCAGCTATTGAATCTATATGATTTGTTTTCTTTTTCTTCTTACCATCTTTTTCCAACTCTGTATCTTGATTGTCTCCTGCTCTTTTAAGAGTTGAACGATCTCTTCCTCCCTCTTGTGGCCGTCCTTTTTTGGCTCTCAATTTCTTTGGCAGCTTACGGCTTCCCTTGTCAGCACTAGAGCTATTCTTTGAAAACAAAGACTTGTAGCTGTTAGATTCTGCTGATAGTGGTTTATAGCTGTCATTTCTGTAGATAGTCAACTGAGGCACTTGCTTTTCAGAATTATTGTCTATGCTGTATGTACATACATTTTCTAGCTTTACTGGGTATTTTTGCACTGGTGGGTGTGGCGATCTGCTTCCAACAGAATATGAAAATGTATCCATTTCTGGAAAAAAAGTGGAATGCTGATTTGGTTCATAAATATTTCTTGAAAGAAAACCTTGGTCAGATGCAAAGGTCTCCTCATGACCATTAATGGCTCCACACATTTTTTGCTCGGGCTTTCTAAAATAAATGTTTGGTTCCAGTCCTCTTGCTTTTTGTACTTTGATGTAATCTGCCAATTCATCTTGGAATGAACTGTTTGTATTATTGGAATTCTTCATCAGAGAAGTGGCAATCATATTTTCTCTAAAACAAATAATAAATAAAGTATGAGAATGTCTTAATGGCTTTAATGCTTCCTTAGTATCATTAACCCCACTCCTGAGGCTCATGTAGTACAATTCTATAATAGGACCTAGTTCTTCACCTTTCCTAATTTAGTGCCCTCTAGGTACGTTTCTGCCAACCTAGTAGTTTGAAAGCAGGTAAAAATGTAAGTAGAAAAATAGGGACCACCTTTGGTGGGAAGGTAACAGTGTTCCGTGCGCCTTCGGCGTTTAGTCATGCCGGCCACATGACCACGGAGACGTCTTCAGACAGCGCTGGCTCTTCGGCTTAGAAACAGAGATGAGCACCGCCCGTAGAGCCAGAAACGACTAGCACACATGTGCGGTAGAACCTTTACCTTTAGATAAGTTATCTGTTAATTTTATAAATCTCACCTTTATTATTTTTACAAATTATTCAAGCTGGCAAACACATCCATTATACCTTCCCCCTCCTCCCTTCTTCATCTCTTTGAGGTGAGTTGGACTGAGAGAGAAAATGACCTGTCAGCTGGCTTTCATGGTTAAGGCGGGACTTGAACTCACATTCTTCTGCTTTCTAGCCTGGCTTTTTAACCACTGGACCAAACTGGCTCTCTATATGCTGCACTATATGCTATATGGAACGTTTGGGAGTAATTGTCTACCATATGCTTGAATAGAAATAAACTTCTGGTGATTTCAAGGCCATGTAAAAAGTATGTAATTTTCTGGGCAATAGTATCAGTTTGTCATTGCCTTCTTCCTTAATGGTTTCCCTCCCCCAATATTCATCAAGCCTGATCATGTGTAGCTTAATTTTTCAAGATATTGAAAAATGAACCTTTATCTTTACAGAACATTGATACCTCTAGAAATAAGCAATTTACCTGACTATGGGAGGTACATTCCCTGCATTTATGATTTTTTAAATGTACAAACACGAATACACACACACACACACACTTCCAGCATTCATTTATTTGAATTTATTAGCTACTCAATTCCAATGGACTCTTGGGCAATTATTTTTCCTGTTGCCTTTGATTCTTATAATTTGTTGTACTTACTATTTTGGACAACTGTAAGCCAAGCTGATTGTTTTGTCTCACAAATGTGTCCATTGTGAGACTCTTACTGCATCATGAGTGGAGGGTAGGTCTGAATATCAGCTATAGAAAGTAGCTGAGTATCAGCTATGGAAAATATCAAGAAAGGGGGGGGGGTACATGTGCCCTAAAACCTCCAAATATTATTGCACTACATCACGGTTAATGATAAGAGTTCTACTCCAAAATATTTAGAGACCCAGAGATTTCTCATCTGAGTTACCCTTTGAAGAGCAAAGAAAGAAAAATTTTCTTAGAAAACATTTTTCCTAATGTTAGTGCTATGGAAAATGTGCTATGGAAAAAAAGAACTCAACAGAAAAGCAGTTGCATCCAGCCTTCAAGGCAAAAAAGAAACCTCATTTCGAGACCAGAGGAACATTACTTGACTTCTAGTGATAAAGATAATTTGCAGTGAACTTTGTTCACATTTTTTCTCTGCAATTCTAACCATCAATTTTTCTTTTGCTCAGTATCCACATACTCATACTGTATTCCTGAAGTCTCAGCACAGCTCCTTAATCACTAATAGAGGGCCAGAAAAACACTTACTTAACCTGATGCTTATTTCCTTGCATGTGTGACTGGTACATCTCTATGGATGTGAGGCTGATATTGCATGTTTCGCATACATAGTTGCCCACGCCAAGTGCTGCAAAAAAAAAAAAAAGAGCTACAGGTTAAAGAAAATGCAGTAAAAATGATGCCATTTCTCTCAAACAATAGACATCTTATGGGAAATCTTTGTAAACTTGTTCTATCATGGGCCATGATTTAGACTCAGAATCTGATTCTGACAATGCTGCTCCAGATGAGCTTGTGCATTGTCAACTTCAGGAATCATCAAGTCATAATGCATCTGAGGCTGATCAATGATAGGCACCTCCTGATTAGCTGGAACAGTCAGATGATGAGGCATGACACCCAAGCCCCAGATTTTCATGCATGCAACGGCGAGCAGAGCAATGTAACCCCGATGAGGCTTCTCACTGGGCAAAATGCAAGGCCTAAGTAATTGTAGTCAACTGCCTGCAGATAGATTTATGTAGCTGCCTTGCCTTCAGTCTTCATTCTTTTCAAAATTCAAGCTTGTGATTCTTGTTCCTGTGTTTCCCTGTTTTTGAATCTTTAAACTTCTGGACTTCCTGATTTGGCTCTTTGACTTCTGGAATGAATTTGGACTGTTCTCTTGATATTTGAATTCCAAATGGAATTATTTAGACAAGCATTCTTTGCAAAGACCTTGATTCATGATCTTATTTACTATTATCTGCCTGGTTGTAATCAAAAATTATTTAGCAACTGTGTCTACTTTGGTGTGTCTGCAAATGCGTCTATCATGATCAAATGTGTGTGTCTGCAAAGTACTGCAAATGCACTGTCATGATCAAATTGTTACTGAAATAGAAAATTCTGACTAAAGGTAGGCAACAATATACTGGATTCTAAGAAAAGTATAGAGAAACAGCCAAAGCAAGCAAGCAATTCCCTTTACCAGAGTCACTGGGCTCTGAAAGGAAGATGTCTGTCACGGTGTGATTATTGCCTGTTACATGTATATGCAGGGAGATGCATCCCTATCTAATATAATGGTTTATTCCTGAGCACGTGATTAATATGTTCTTGTACGCATGTGTGCATTCCTTTCTCCGATCTCTCCTTCTTCCTCTGTCTTCCATTGAGAGAAGACACACTTTTATATTAGAGATGTAAACAAATGAGGATTTATTGTTTTGTACCGAAATAAATATTTTACTTAGACTTTTAAACTGCGGTTTCATTTCTAATGTCTGATGTCCGGGAAAAGATCCAGCATCTCCTCTGTGAAATTAATTATCACCTCTGCCAATGTCCAACTAGGGCCAGCATATGGAAGGAAAAGGTTGATGGTATACCTTGGTTCTGAGCCATGCTCACCTGATACAAAGGGGAATATTCATTTTGATACTGCTTACCATTGGTTTTGGACTCCAGTGGGATAGCCTGAGTTCCAATTTCAGCCACCAACTTCTTACGTAATTCATTTCTTTTGTGCTTTTTGCCTACATAGTGTTGATGGGCCATAAACGAGTTGTTGAAGGGTGCAGAGCAGAGTTTGCAATATTTATCCGGATCATCTAAATCCAAAGCAGTTCTACAGGATGAATGTAGATCCTCAGAATCAACATCCTGTTGCAAGTTCTTTTCAAGAGATGCCTCTGGCAGAATTGGAATTGCAGAGGAATCTGTGAAAAAGGGCCACGCAGAAAGATTAGTCTCCTTGTGGAAAACAATCAGAACAAAAAGTGTCCAACCTATCAGAATTGGAAATACTTTTTAAGGAACCATTACACTGCCTCTAGGAAAATCTACCCATCTTTTTATCTGTATCTAATTTGTTGACTGACAAATTATTGTGAATAGCATCTCCTGTAAGTTATTCAGGTAAGTTACTGGGTCTTTCCTTTCTCACTGCACTGTATAAAATTACAAAGGGAAAAGAAAAAAGAGAAATATGTAAGAGTAACAAAATAAGGACATTTAATGTGATTTGTTCTTCAGCTGCATTGGTACTATGATTAAAGCAATCCATCTTCTCACTAAAATAGCTGACAAAAAAGAGAATGCATTAATTATTAGATCTTTTACCATGTTCTGACTGAACATCCTGTATGGGCTGAGTCTGATCTGACAACTGCTTCAGTTTCTTGGCATGGATCTTTCCCGAATAGTGTGATTGAGCAACAACTGGAGATGTGAAGACCATGTTGCAAAGTTTGCAATACATATTTTTGTCCATATTTGGATTCTTCTGAAATCAAAGTGAAAAGCTATTTAATTCATTATAATAATAGACATTGGCTGAGTTTTTAGGACGTCAAATTCTGCTTTGGGTAAGAATCTAAAATAAAGCATCTCTGGATAATTTGGTTAACCAGCTTCCGCTTGAAGACACCCAACAAAGTTAGGAAAGAGTTCCATTTGTCCACAAATAAATTTACCATGGTCATCCATTTTCCCCCTCTCACTCATGATGTTCAAGAGACAAAGAATGGCTGGCTGCAGGATGGAATTAAAAACATCTTCTAAATAAGAAAATGATACTACTTTCTTTTTAACCCTTAGCTAGCTTTATCATAGGAACATGTGTTGACCTATGAGAAAACTGAATTGAGGCTACAGTAAACAGAAACAAGGTTAGGGTAAATGTGATCTGGATCAGCAGTTGTATATGAGGGTCTTTTATCTTTCTCTCTGTCATGACACAGCCTCAGATAATGCCAGGATCAGATAAAATTAAGCTACAAGGCACAAATCCTGTGTCCCATATGTAACCATCCTATTGATGTAAACGGGATAACGTTACCTGGAAATTCATATGCAGCCTGTCCTTTTGTTCATTATGCATTTGTAAATAAAGCCGTACTTTTTGTGCATGCCTTTTGCCCTGAAAAGCAAAAGTATCAATTTTATATTAAAGCAAGCCTTCAAAAATATGTAAAAACAATTGTATATACACATCGTCTAGGAGCAGAGCCTTTAAGCTGAAATTTCAGTACCCAATGATTTACAGCTAGATTGGGTGACTGCCGGGTGCTGTAGTGGAGGCTATAATAGAAGCATAGCTATGGCAACATATTATACTGAGTTTCTAATTACAAAATTATTTGTCAGTTCATAATAGAGGGTTATGCAGTTCGCCATCTGACTTGCCAAGTTGAGGATTATTTTATGCTTAGTACTTGTATTGGGATTGCTCAGCGCTACCTGTTGGTCTTCCTGTTCTAAGGGGCTCCAAAGCACCTGAGGGCAGGACAAGAAGCAATTGATGGAAACTAAACAAGAAGAGAAGCAAACTAGAACTAAGGATAACTTTCCTGATAGCAAGAACAATGAATCAGTGGAAAGACTTGCCTCCAGAAGTTGTGAATGCTCCAACACTGGAAGTTTTTAAGAAGAGATTGGACAACCATTTGTCTGAAATGGTATAGGGCAGTGATGGCGAACCTTTTTTGGTTCGCGTGCCAAAAGGGGGGGAGTGCAGGGGGTCACGTGTGCGAGTGCCCACATCCATAATTTTATGTGCCCCCCCGCATGCTCACGTGACACCCCCCCCCCGCTCCCGGCACGCGATGGCATGACTGTTTTTCGCTCTCCCCAGGCTTCAGAGCCTTTCTAGGAGCCTGGGGAGGGCGAAAATGTCCTTCCCCACTACCCCGGAGGCCCTCCGTAGGCCAGAAATGGCCCATTTCAAGTTGGGAAACGGGCCATTTCTGGCCTCCAGAGGGCCTCCGGGGTGTGTGGGGAAGGCCGTTTTTGGCCTCCCCAGGCTCCTAGAAAGGCTTTGGAGCTTGAGGAGAGCAAAATAAAGGGCCTTCCAGTCCAACCGGAAGTTGGCAAATGGGCCATTTCTGGCCTCCAGAGGGACTCCGGAGGGGAGGCCGTTTTCGCCCTCCCCAGGCTCCTAGAAAGGCTCTGGAGCTTGGGGAGAGCAAAAAACAGGCCTTACCCACCCCCTCCGGAGGCTGGAAACAGCCTGTTTGTGCGCGCCAGACCTGAGCTCGCGTGCCCATCGATATGGCTCTGCGTGCCACTTGTGGCATGCGTGCCATAGGTTCGCCATCACGGGTATAGGGTTTCCTGCTTGACAAGGGGTTGAACTAGAAGAACTCCAAAGTCCCTTCTAACTCTGTTATTCTGTTATATTATTAATTTTTGCTGCTTTTAAACTGTGTAAATCAACCTCAGTACTGTGAGTGTAGCAAGAGAGAAATTTTAATTTTTGAATTTTAAAAATAAGCAGATTTGCTTACTGCTACAGATTTTCAAACAACACTTAGGGTTCAACTGGTAAACTTTAGAGAAAGAGAGAATGTTTCAGAGGCTGGTTCCATATGATATCTAACAACTGGTTTGAATTTCATGGCTTTATTCTGGTAGGGCCACTGGACAAAGTAAGGGAATAAATACAGGTAGTCCTCAACTTACAACAGTTCATTTAGTGACTGTTCAAAGTTACAACAGCATTGAAAGAAGGGACTTATGAATGTTTTTCACATTTACTTATATTCCCATGGTCACATGATCAAAATTCAGACACTTGGCAACTGACTCATATTTATGACAGTGGCAGTGTTCTGGAGTCATGCAACCTTCTGACAAGCAAAATCAATGGGGAAGCCAGATTCACTTAACAACTGTGTCACTAACTTAACTGCACTGATTCACTTAACAACTATTGCAAGAAAGGTTGCAAAATAGGGCAAAATTCATTTAACAAATGTCTCATTTAGCAACAGAAATTTTGGGCTCAGTTGTGATCATAAGTTGAGGACAGGGGTGAAATGCTCCCAGTTCGGGCTTGCCTGCTGGTCGTCGGAGAGCCGGTAGCAACGGCAGTGCGAGGCTTCACAGAACGCTTTGCACACGCGCAGAGGGTAAAAGAACCCAAATGGCAACATCCGGGCGGGTGGGTGAAGCCTCGCGCTGCCGTCGCTACCGGTTCTTCAACGATCGGCAGGCACGCCCAAACCGGGAGCATTTCACCCCTGGTTGAGGACTATCTGTATTAGGTAAGTTAAAAAAAAATTGTTTATGTGAAGCATTAAAAAATATTCCAGATTAGAAGGCTTCTAAATCAAAGGCCAGCTTGATGAGATCTGTTGGATAATGAAATGACTAGCAGTAGCTTTTTGTTTAATAGGTATCACAGTTCTTCAATGAATACATTTAGGTTTTTTTTAAGAACACCTGATTCGTTTAAACAAGTATATTCATCAGTAAAAGGAGAATCCTCCATATTTGGGGAACCATGGGGTCACAAAATCTCATTGACATGTTCTGTATTAAAGCTTACCTCATAGTGTGCTATTCGTTGCGATTCAAACTGCAGTATAGCCCCACAAACTTTACAGTAAGTATCTGTGCAAAGTTCTTTTCTTGTCACCTCATCAAAAATATCTAAAACGAATGGTTATGGATAGAATTGGTAACTAGAACAACGAGGATGTCTTATTTATTAAAAAAAAACATATTAGAAAACTTAAATACAAGATTGTGCAATTTGTCCCCAACTGTCAGTCAGTAGGGGTAACCTCTATATGCTCTCTGTTGAATGCTTTTATTGCTGATGTTTTTCCACATTCTTTAAAACAAACCAAGTGAGTGTTATGTCTGGATGTGTTCTTTTTAGGAGGAGAAAAGAATTGGCTAATAACAGCTGTGCTGCTCTTTTTTCTGGGTTGACAGTATGGGACTAAGGAGAAGCATTTGTAGAAGGCAGCCTTCTCTTTTGCTCTTCTTCTACTGCAATATAAAACATCTCAAACCTTATGTAATAGTAATAATATGCACAAATATTTCATAGTTCTCTGAAGGAGAAATAAAACAATGAACAAAGTGAGCTTCTCAGCTTAGTTTGCCTCTAAAAAAACACCCATCAAGCTCAATTTCATGCTGCCTAAAGAAACTGGAAAAAAAGCAAGGCAGAATTAAGAAAGCCAATACTTCTGAAAAAAATAATGAAAACAACATTGCACTATTTTGCTGTAAGCTCTGCCTTTCTATATTGGTGTGTATCACAGTGTATGAACAAAAGTAATGGGGCTTGCAGTGCAATGGCATAACATTGCTTTCATTATTTGACTTCCCTTGATTCGTCACCCCCCCAACCCTAATTAATTTTGAAGTGATTTATACATTGCCCTTCAATCATCCGTTAATGATGATGTCAAAATCATTATGCACTGGTGGCAAATTCCCTCAGCTTTGGAACTTGAAATGGCATATAGTCCATATTAAAGCAGTTCACTTAACCAAACTTCAAAAAGAGAGGAAACAAAGGGGAGCCATGGTACAACTAGAAGCTAAGACATAGATCTATGATAAGGGATAGTCATGCAGTGACCCAATTCACATGGTGAAGTTTCATGCTACTTGAGTCCCATGGCAAGCACTTGTTCTACAATTTATCATTGTTTTGGCCTCTCATCAATTACTTCTTAACATCTCTTTCTCTCATAAGAGCAATTTCTGATCATACTCCAGTTCCAGGGATCAAACCAGAATCTGGGATTCTGCTTACTGTATGCATTTAATTTGTGCCTGTAAAAAATAACTTTGCTCTGCCGCAAGCACCTTTTATTATTTTGCATAGGTCACTCCAGCTTTTTAAATTTCTTCCAAACTATGGCGAGCATTAATAGCTCTATATCAGTGGTGGGTTCCTACAGGTGCGGTCCACTCTATAGCACCGGTAGCGGCCTGCTGGTGATGTCACAGTACCGGTGCGGTCGGTTGCCAGTGCCTGGGTGCCGCCATTTTTTAAAAAAAACATTTTAATTTTTTTTAAAAAAAAATTCTGCTGCGCATGCATACGCAGTGCCGAGCTTCCGGCACTGCGTATGCACTGCCTTCCTACCCCATAGTGAGTCCAAGCAGGGGAGGATGGCTGAGGGAGTGCGTGAGATGCTGAAAGAACGGGCGGCAGGAGCTATGTCCATTCCCCTCCCTTCAGCAGTCCGAGAAGCCACGCCCACCCGGTCACATGGCCGGCAAGCCACGCCCACCTGGTCACATGGCCGGCAAGCCACATCCACAAAATAAGCCACGCCCACAGAGTGGTAGTAAAAATATTAGGAACCCACCCCTGCTCTACATATATGACAAACAGTAGCGATCCCAGAACACTCTGCAGAGGCAAACTGTCCTGGGTATCCTCTACTGGAAAAACAGGACTGCTGAATACTTACAGCCCGTGAGAGCAACTGAGAGCCACAGCCCTTTTTATCTTAACATTTCTTAACATCTATCTTTTCACCAGTTGAAGAAGCTGCTTCATATACTGCAAAGAATCTTCTTCAGAGTACTTGCACAAACCCCTCAAAGTACAAATATAGTAAATTCTAACTTCTGAATCAAAAATATGACAGTAAATGCAAGCTCTCCCCTCCATAATAATAAATTGTTTAAATAAATTAATAACCTGTTTTATAAAACTGTTTTTTTAGAAGGCATAACTAAATGGTATGGTGGTGGTGGATGAAATGCTTATTTCCCTTTCCCCTTCTTTAAATACCCAACTTTCTAAATGTGCAACAAAAAAGCCAGGTAGATAGAAACGTTTTCAAAGTATGAGACCTGTTTGATATTGATAAAACTCTTTCACAGAAAGGTCAGCAACAGAACTTTAATTATTACAACACAACTACGGATTGTTATATTCCTATCTTTTTTTTAATGAGTTCAAGGGAGCTTGTATCATTCATTTTATCCTCACACAGCTATTTGAGGTAGGTTAAGACTATGCTATGATAGTGTGCTAATTAATGTGTGGGTTTAAGACCAAGGAGATCAGAATTCAGGTGTTCCATTAGCCTGAAGCTCAGCTGGTGCATTTGAGCCAATTACTTCCTCTCAGGCTAACATAGCTCAACGTTCCTTGAGATTCTAGAGCAGAGATGTCATACTCATGTTGTCATGTCACGTGACGTATTGGGAATTTTCCCCCTTCACTAAATCAGGGGTGGGTGTGGCCAGCACATGACGCATCTGGCTTGTGGGCCGTAAGTTTGACACCCCTGTTCTAGAGAATATGCAACATGTATATACCGTATTTTTCGGAGTATAAGACGCACCGGAGTATAAGACGCACCTTAGTTTTTGGGGAGGAAAATAGGGGAAAACAATCTGCCTACCAGGTATTCATCTGGCTAGCATCCTTAGTCTGGTCAGCTTCAGCACATTATTTTATCCCCTGGTTAGGACTTAAAAAAACCTTCTTCTGAGAGAGTAACAATGAAAGAGCATGCAAGCCAGTAAGAGCTGGGAAGATCGTTAGCACCTAGTTAGGGCTAGAAAAAAACTTATTCGGAGCAGCTTCAGCACATTATTTTATCTCCTGGTTAGGACTTAAAAAAACCTTCTTCTGAGAGAGTAACAATGAAAGAACCTGCAAGCCAGTAAGAGCTGGGAAGATCGTTAGCACCTGGTTAGGGATAGAAAAAAACTTATTCAGAGCAGCTTCAGCACATTATTTTATCTCCTGGTTAGGACTTTAAAAAAACCTTCTTCTGAGAGAATAACAATGAAAGAGCCTGCAAGCCAGTAAGAGCTGGGAAGATCGTTAGCACCTGGTTAGGGATAGAAAAAAACTTCTTTGGAGCAAGTAGAGCAATGAAAAAAAACCCTGCAAAGACTTAGGGCTGGAAAAACATTCTTTGGAGAGAGTAACAATGAAAAAGCCTGCAAGGTAAGAGCTGGGAAGATCTGTTAGCACCTAGTTAGGGCTGGAAAAAAAGCTACATTCGAAGTATAAGATGCACCCAAATTTTCAGCCACTTTTAGGGAGGAAAAAGGTGCGTCTTATACTCAGAAAAATACGGTAGTATGTAGTGAAATGTTATGTTTATTTTATATCCTACCTATGTAAAAAACAATGGGAAATTGATATAAAATAGAATACCCAATAGTAAACATAGCCTTATATTTAAAACATCAAATCTCTAAGAAAACATTAAAACTGATTGCATATTGGGTATTAGTAAAATTTTAAAACATTTAGGTATTTTGGGGTAAGGGCATTGGGATTTTGGAAGTTGTGGTTGTAACCATATGATTGAAGCCCTACCTCTTTTTAATATGCATTGACACCTGTTAAAGAAGGGCTGAAAAGAGATTTAAATAAAGTTTGGAGATATTTGTTAATCCACCAGAAAGGAATGGTTATGTTCTAATTGATAGAGTCTTAACACTAATTCAATTTGTACCCATCATCTATGTTCCTAATAATATTGTCTTAGTTGAAAGGCATATTATTTCAAACTTGGCATACCAACACCCCCCACCCCTTATGCATTTAAATTCTACACAGCTTATCCAATTCTATTTTTTTGGTATCAAAATAGTGAAGAGATAGAAACTATTATCTTCTGCCCCAGAAAGATTTGTTCCTAGGACTTCTTCCTGATACACAGGAGATGCTGGAACTGTTTTGTAATTACTTTTCTAGAATGAAACTTCTGTTCAGACATTTTTATATTCTTGTGTGCCTGTTTAATTACTTTCAGTTTAGCCTGCTACATAAAGCCTGACAGTATGTACTACAGCAGTTGGTATCTACTTAAAAAATGATTCAGAATTTATGTTTGGGACCTTGTGTGAGCACTGCATCCCTCTGCTATTCATTAAAATAGCATATGATTTATTCATTTAAAATATTTACTCGTCTTTTAGTTCATCTTAAACAAGTGTCTCTGGGTACCTAACAAAGAATACATGAAACCATTTTAATAAAAAATCTAAATAAAAAAACAATATAAAATACAATTAAGAATACTCATAGCATCCAATGGGGTTGAAGCACCTCATATATTGGGCTTCAGTAATGTCCTGGCAATAATGCCTGAGAAAAATGCTAACAGGGCGAAGGACATCAGGCTCTTAGAGGAAAGGCTGTTTCAATTTGAGGTTAACTTCTGAACCTATTATAGCATAAAATTTATTTAATTCAAAATACCACTGGGGTATCTATTTGAATATATATCTATGTTTATATGATTAATTACAGAAGTACCTTTCCATGAAGTCATTATTTTATAGGGCAATATCCTGTGATCTCAGGATACTAACTCAGAGGCTTAGGATCCCTCTTTGGGTCTATCCAGAGAACTACATTGGAGGAAATTTAAGATTACATTCCGTTTGACACTTCCTTCCCAACTAGATTTTATTTTGGTGTAAGAAATATGTACAAGGAACATTTTGCAGATATTAAGTAGATTGATAGGGTATCAATACAAACTCAAGGTAAACTGCTCCAAACTCGATTGCAGAAAATATGACTTCAGCAACGGAGTGGTCAACGCCTGGAATGCTCTACCCAACTCCGTTGTTACAGCCTCAAACCCTCACAGCTTCAACCTCAAACTGTCTTACTGTGGACCTCACCCCATTCCTAAGAGGGGGGGTGAGGTAAAGGGGGTGTGCATAAGCACACCAGAATGCCTACCATCCCTGTCTTACTGTCCCCATTTATCTGTACTTACTTCCTTTGTTTTATGTTTATACCTATATCTGCTATCTTGTACATGTTTGACAAACAAACAAACATTAAAGTCTTGGATCACATATAATTATGTCCTGAATGTGGGCAATATTTAGACAAGCTCACCAGGAAAGGATGTTGGGGAAAAAAATTTCTGTCCCCAGTGAGGCTGAAAATTTTGGTTTTCCCCTCCAACATTGGAGCTAGCTTCCCTGATATTCCTCCCTGACAATTTTTTTGGGGGGGCTTAGGACTCCTAACACTGCAAGCCCTGATATTGCTAACTTTATTTTAAACATTGCATGGACACAGCATAAATATAGCCAGACATAGATGTCATTATGTACAATATGCAGTGGATGCTTAATAAAATATTGGAAGTGTATTACAGCATAATTTTAATACCAATGGGTAAATACAGTACTAGTAGGGATTGTGTAAAGCAAGCAAAAAATATTTTCACATATGTATTTCAGAATATCCACATCTTTGGACACCTTTTCCTAGATAATGCATAGGATTTCAATTGGGATTATCTAATGATAAATTTAAATATTATGAGTACATTTCCCATTGTTGTCAGACAAATTTGTGCAGTATTTAATAAGTATTGAAAAACTTTTCAACAAATTTGAAATCTTTGGCCAGCATATTTTTTAATTCATTGCTTTGGATCCTCAAATATTTGGAGAGGCAAAATATTTTATGTCACCTTAAACATCTACAGCTGTACTGGTGGTAAGCCAAGACACATATCTAACGCGTGTAAACATTATTTTCTATCTTTCTTATCTTTGAGCACATTCATTAAAGATTTTTTAAAAATATATTAATTTAATTTCAAGTAATTCAAATAGATGAGAGTGGAATCCAACATTTTAATATAAAAGTATATCTCAAAGCATCACTTAGTAACAGAAATTCCAGTCCTAATTATCATTGATAAGGGAGAATTATCTGTATGACGGACATGACTGCACTATTAATTCATTTTTTAAATAGGAAAATTAGTGATACATCATACATGTATTTTATGTACATTGCTCCTTGTATTTTGGGGGGCACATTTGTTTACCTCATATAACTTTTTTTCAAATACATCATCATGCTGTAGATGTTACATTTTGTAAAATCCATTTAAAAGATAGCATGCCATCAAAATCATTACACTATAATAATAATGATAATAATAATAATAACAACAGAGTTGGAAGGGACCTTGGAGGTCTTCTAGTCCAACCCCCTGCTTAGGCAGGAATTGACCTATGTGTAGGAACTATCCTACACATAGGTCAAGGCCTGTAAGTTGGTAAAAGCCACAGTAGATTGCAGAATGGATAAAAGCCAACATTTATAAAAAAATAGATGAGATTTGTATTTGGCAGCTCTTATGGATAATCTAGTTTTAAAAAAACCTTAATTTCATAAAAATGTGTATGTTGAAGTCATTATGTTTTCTTAAAACTATTATTTATTTATTAAATTTATTTATCGTCTATCTAGCAATAGATAGGTAACTTACAATATAGTAGTCTATCAGGTGCATTTGTTTTGTATGTTAAAAAGATTATGAAGAAAAGTTTCATACTTCAAGTTATTTGATTGATTATAGTTTGTTTGAATGACTGATTATACTTGAGCTGCACATAAAAAAGCAAGAAAAAGTTGGAATAAATTTTAGCAGTAAATCCAAATTTGGATTATATTTAGGGACAAAGTCATGCAGTGTTTATCTGTACAGTAGAGTGGGTTCATAAAATACTATTGGTTTGAGGTTTTTTGTTCTGCAAAAACAGAACTGTTTTGTTCTGTTGTATCCCATATTAGCATTTATATGACACTGCTGGAGGATTATTTATACTGCATATCAATATGTAGGTAGCACATAGTTCTACTTCTGTTTTCCATATATTAATAGCAATAGCACTTAGACTTATATACTGCTTCATAGTGCTTTACAGCCCTCTCTAAGCGGTTTACAGAGTTCAGCATATTGCCCCCAACAATCTGGCTCCTCATTTTACCAACCTCAGAAGGATGGAAGGCTGAGTCAACCTTGAGCCGGTGAGATTTGAACAGCTGAACTGCTGAACTAGTAATCACTGCGCCACCTCGGCTCTTATGATTAATGCCATAAACTCCAGAACTTGTGAATACCTGGAGCAAAATTAACAGCACAGGCTGAAGACTGAATTTAGATAAAACAAGACAAGCATGAAGCATAAAGAAATCTATTGATGCAGACAGAAGGATTAAACTATTGTTGGATAACACTGAATATTCTTCTGAACTTTGTAACATAAGATAACTTCTGGAATCAATTTTGTGAAAATATAGGTATGGCCATCAGCAAATACCCTTTACCAATTTTGTGCAGTATTTGTTATCCTTGAAAAGTGGCAAAGAAATCATTTTTAACTAGCAAAGTTAATTAACTTTTGCTTAAAGTGTAAATTTAAATACATATTTTTTCTTGGTTATTCAATCATGGACAGAGCAATCCTAGGATGCAGTTGATAAGTTTAGAACCATTCTGGCAGGATAAAATTCTTCTCCCTCAATCTGGTAAACTATTTCCCTCCATAGTTATGATTCCCTCAATCTACTCATACTCTAGTTCTTCCCATTGTGCCTTTTTTTCTCCCCAATCTGATATCAGAGCGGGATATGAAAAAATCTGAAGGGCTGGAGAGGGAAATTTGATTCAGATTTCAATCCACAAGGTTGAATTCATCCTTTTACCTCAGAGGTAAAAATGTGATACCTCCAATGGATTCTGGAAAGTCACTGTAGGTATTCTAGGATTGTAGCCTAAATCTTCTTGATTTAAATCAACCCCCTGCAAGTTTCATAAATTATGGCTTCCAAGAAATGATGCTCCAAGCTAGTTTTTCCCCCTTTTCTATTTAACTTCTACATAAGATCACTGATGGGGTGAGGTATCACCAACACGTTAATCATATCCAGCTTTATCTCCTTTGATTCCACTCAAACACGACTGAGTGGTCTTCAGCATTTGGATCTCCTGGTTACAAGGTTCTTCCACCTCTGGTTCTGGATAAGGTGCTACTGTCCCAGATGGACTTCATGTGTCTTCTGGGGGGGGGTCCTCCTGGACAGGCAGTCATGGTTAGGAGGGCTTTTGCACATCTGTGGGTCATAAGCCAGTTGTGCATATTCCTGGACTGGGAGGCTTTGCTTACAGTCACTCATGCCCTTTGGACCTATTGTCAGGATTACTGCAATATGCTGTACATGGGGCTACCCTTGAAAATTATTCAGAAACTATAATTGAAGTAAAATGCAGATAGTAAATAGTGTCAGATATTTGACATATGAAATACCAGCATTTGGTTGCAAATTATGTGTAATTCAAGGTGGTGGTTGTCACCTTTACAGCCCTTCATGGCTTGGAACCAAGTTAATTGAGGAACCATCTTGTCTCAGCTGTTTCTACCATCCAATTCAGTACAGCAGACGAGGACCGTTGTAAGTTAGGCTAGGGCTAGGCTGAAAGAAAAGTGACTGCTTCAATGCCATCTAGGCTTCATGAACAAGGTAGTATGAATATGGCTCTCCTTGCACCTAGGCTAAAATTTTAATGATAAGACTGTACTGACTTTACTATCAACCAATTCTACAGTTGAACAAAATTAAATTAAATTCCTGGAGCTCAGATTGCTTCTTTGATTAACAGTACAAACAAGATGTTTCAAATCAACAACCATGTCTGCAGTTTATTTACTCTGCTTTAATTAGCTATAACAAACAGATTTGAATTATATTTTAACTCCTTAGGTAGAACAAAACAATTGCTACAAAAATCAGTGGCGGAATGTTTGGTAGGCTCACACATATATTACCACTGATTATATTCACTTCAGTCTCTCTTTTCTCTGTGATTCAGCTGTGATGGTGGAAATACCATGGTGCTGCTGCTTCTGGGCTAAGTAATAGATTTATTAATTTATTTAGAAAATGTATTATGCTTAAATCTAAAATGACTGCTGGTGTACATAAGAACAATAATACCAATAATGCAATAAATTAAAATTATCAATAACAAGTTATCAACATAAATCCTTAATTTATCATTCTCTAAAGGTCTTACTTCAGCTTGACTAAGCTATTCCAAAGGAAGGAAACCCTCACAAGACGACTAATTTAATCCTCCATCCTTCCCTCCCATCACACCTTCATGAGATATTTTCTGTTTGTTATATTATTTATCTCTGGCATGGGTTGGAGAATGTCTATTACATTGCTTTCAGCAGTTAAAGCAGGCTATCAGCAATTGCACAGCGATTACGTGTATTATAGAGATTTAACTGGAAACCTGTATTTTTGTTTTGTGATTCTATTTTTACGCTTACCATATTTTTCAGAGTATAAGACGCACCTGAGTATAAGACGCACCTTAGTTTTTGGGGAGGAAAATAGGGGAAAACAATCTGCCTACCAGGTATTCATCTGGCTAGCATCCTTAGTCTGGTCAGCTTCAGCACATTATTTTATCCCCTGGTTAGGACTTAAAAAAACCTTCTTCTGAGAGAGTAACAATGAAAGAGCATGCAAGCCAGTAAGAGCTGGGAAGATCGTTAGCACCTAGTTAGGGCTAGAAAAAAACTTATTCAGAGCAAGTAGAGCAATGAAAAAACCCTGCAAAGACTTAGGGCTGGAAAAACATTCTTCTGAGAGAGTAACAATGAAAAAGCCTGCAAGCCGGTAAGAGCTGGGAAGATAGTTAGCACCTGGTTAGGGCTAGAAAAAAACTTATTCGGAGCAGCTTCAGCACATTATTTTATCTCCTGGTTAGGACTTAAAAAAACCTTCTTCTGAGAGAATAACAATGAAAGAGCCTGCAAGCCGGTAAGAGCTGGGAAGATAGTTAGCACCTGGTTAGGGCTAGAAAAAAAACTTACTCGGAGCAAGTAGAGCAATGAAAAAAATTCTGCAAAGCCTTAGGGCTGGAAAAACATTATTTGGAGAGAGTAACAATGAAAGAGCCTGTAAGGTAAGAGCTGGGAAGATCTGTTAGCACCTAGTTAGGGCTGGAAAAAAAAGCTGCATTCGAAGTATAAGACACACCCAAATTGTCAGCCACTTTTAGGGACGAAAAAGGTGCGTCTTATACTCCAAAAAATACGGTATGTCCTGGCTATTCTTTTTGGACTGGGATGGATTAGATAAATAAAATGGCTACCATGGGAAGGTCAATCCAAATGAGATAAAGTGTTAGAAATGTGAGATGTATTTCTTTTGAAGCATTCTCCTTTCAAACATTTGCTTAAAAGGAATCTTTTAAGTATGGAAAATAGCAGGGAGCTGAGCAGGTGCAAAGGAAATCCTGGAACACAATGTTGGATATCCCTGCATTAGAATTTCTCCATATATTATTGGTGGCAATTTGTGCACTGCAAGGAGGTTCAAGGATCATGCTTTAAGTTAGCCAACAGTAAAATGGGGATGAAGGATTTGATTTTATATATCTTTCTTTAAGATAGGCAATAAAAAGGAATGCCAAACTTCCAGGAAACTTGATTTCTATTAACTTTTCTAGCTCAACAGTTGCATATCTCTACCCTGCCTGTCTCAGAGATTGAAAATAATGAAAAAGGCACATGTGTACTTTAGTTGAAAAACACTGTCCACTTCAGACAATCATGCAACAAAATTTGTAAGAAACATTAACTGCATGAAACTGATGTGCAACTATAAGGTATTTTGCCCTGTTAAAAAAACATACATTTTCTTCCAAACTTTACTTGTGCCTGTGTGGCAGACTTCATAAAATTTTGTTCACCTGAAGCTAGTTATCAAGCTAATACCTTCTGTTTTATTTCCTTTCGGTAAGTCCCATAGTCCATTGGCACCAGCTATGGATGGAACAGCTGCCAAATTGAAGCCTTTAACTTCTGGAAGACTTAGACTCTCAGGTAAGAACTCTCTTCTTGAGACTATAGTGATCTAATTACAAATCAGATAACCCCAGTCCGATGTGCCAGTCGTACTCCAGCTGTCTGGGAAATAATGGGAATTGCAGCAACCCAATGGAATTGGAGAACACTAGCTCAGAGAAGGATGCTTTATGATATACAAAAACTATAACAAGTCATTCCAATTATATAGAAATGTCTAGAAGCAGCATACAAGCTAGTTGCATAGTTTATGTGAAGTCAAGCAGTTTCTCTTATTGTTGAGTAAAGAAAAATATTTTACTATTTCTGAACTAGGATCATTTTTGGGACATGTACTATGGCTATAGAACAACTTCATATAGAAGAGTCTTAACTGGAGTTTGCACAGAAAATCAGTCATAAACGACAATCTGACATAAACAACTTCTTCAATTTTTTTATCGTCTATGTCAGTGATGGCGAACCTATGGCACGCGTGCCACAGCTGGAACGCGGAGCCATATCCGAGGGCACGCGAGGCGTTGCCCTATGTCAGCTCCAGCGTGCATGCACACACTGGCCAGCTGATTTTTGGCGTTCTTTTCGACCGTTTTCGCTCTCCCCAGGGTTCAGGAAAGCCTCCTGAAGCCTGGAGAAGAGCGAAAAAAAGCCCAACTGGAAGTTCAGAAACGAACTTCCGGTTTGCCCGTTGAGCCGTTTTTTGCTGTCCCCAGGCTTTAGGCTTTCCTGAACCCTGGGGACGGCAAAAAACTGCCCAACGGGCCAACCAGAAGTTTGTTTCTGAACTTCCGGTTGGGCCATTCTTCGCTCTTCCTCAGGCTTCAGGAGGCTTTCCTGAACCCTGGGAAGACAGAAAAACAGCCCAAAGGGCCTACCAAAAGTCCAGAGGCTTTAGTGAGGCCTGTGCGCATGCGCCGGGGGGTGGGGCAGCACGGGGGTTGTATGCATGCGCAGGGGGGAGGGCATTGCATTATGAGTGTAGGCACGTGTGCACACTCTATCGCGCGTGCACACACTCTTTTGGCACTTTAGCCAAAAAAGGTTCGCTATCACTGGTCTATGATTTATGAACAGTTTTCTTTCATTTCTATTTCCACTGACTTTACAGCTATCTGCAAGACTAGGAATGTCTTTATAATGAATGCACTCACATTTCCAATATTGCAGGAAGTTATTGCATACTTCTTTAATTTGGATTCAATTAGATTCTCATAAAATTAACATTTAAAAACTGTACATGGGTTTGCATCTCTCTATGAGTGTGTGCATGTAAGAAAGATAAGCAATAAAATACAGTGCATAGAAAGGGGACTAATGCTGTTCCCACAACAAACTGGATGGTTTAGAGCAGTGGTTCTCAACCTTCCTAATGCCGCGACCCGCGACTCGCCCCCGCGACCCACCCCGCTGCCGCGACCCGTGACTGCCATTTGGGTTCTTTTACCCTCTGCGCATGCGCATGCAGAGGGTAAAAGAACCCAAATAGCAGCGTCCGGGTGAAGTCTCCCGACCCCTGTGAAAGGGTCGTTCGACCCCCAAAGGGGTTGCGACCCCCAGGTTGAGAACCACTGGTTTAGAGACTACCCTGTTTCTCCCAAAATAAGATATCCCCTGATAATAAGCCCAATCGGGCTTTTCAGTGCATGGCAATAAGGCCAAGTGCTTATTTCAGGGTTCAAAAAAATATAAGACAGGGTCTTATTTTCGGGGAAACACGGTAGCAGTGAACTTTGAAAATGATAACCACCCTCTCCACCCTCAATCAGAATCTGCTCACTGATATTGTATTTTTGGAAGATTCACATAATTGCACAAGATACAGTAATCTTGTACATATTGTCAATATTTCTCTAACAGTAGTCAGATATAGAAAAGTTACTATTTCTGGACGCAAAGCATTTAAAGAGTGTTATTATACGGGATGTGCTTATATGACCATATGTTTTCTATGTGACACAACTGTTTTCACTGTCATATAGAAAATATATGAATTATATGTATATGAAGTATCCATCCTAAATTTTAGGACAGCCCTGTGGAATATGATGCAGCATGTTCAAACTCACTACGGGTATATTTCAAATTAATTTCATGTGGGCAATAGAAGAAAAGTTATTTATGGGAAAGGTGATCATACTTCATAAGAAAAAAGACGTTCACTGAAAAATCGGATACATACAGAAATACATACATATATTTCATTCATTCATTCATTCATTCATTCATTCATTCATTCATTCATTCATTCATTCTCAGAATAGAGGTCTGCCACAATTTTGCCTCTTCACTCATGCTTCCAATAAAACTATCTTTAGTGAAAAGGAAAAAAAAATGATTGGCACTAACGGGAAAGTGAAACTGCGGCTGAGGAAGGGAAACTAGCTTGAAAAGAAATATTTTATTATATTGCCAAATATGAAGAATAGTAAATAAGTAACTGCTACAATTAGGGCAAGGGCTGTTGGCCACAATCGGCCCGTGGGATGCTTAGAGCTGGCTCGCAGGGTCGCCCTGGAAACAGCAAAGGACTGACCTGCAGTCCTCTACCAGCAAAAATAGAGCTTGGGGAAGCTGCATGCACCCCCTGGGCCCCATTTTCGGCCACAAGGGCCTCCTGCAGCCCTCTGCCAGCGAAAATGGGCCCTCCTGGGCTCCATTTTTGCTGGCAGAAGACTGGAGGCCGTTGTGCTAAAAACAGGGCCAAGGGACCTGCACGTGGCCTTCCCAAGCTCTGCTTTCGCTGGTAGAGGGCTGCAGTCCATTGCAGCCGAAAACAGGGCCCAAGGGAGCTGCATGTGCCCTCCCCAAGCTCCATTTTCACTTCACTGGCAGAGGGCTGCAGGAGGTTGTTATGGCCGAAAAACGGGGCCCGGAGGAGCTACGTGTGGCCTCCCCAAGCTCCGTTTTCACTGGCAGAGGGCTGCAGGAGGCCCGGCTCCGTTTTTGCTGACAGGGCTAGCAAAACAAACTAAAAGCAAAACAAAAGTATAAATGTTTTCCTTTTCCATTTGTGCATCTAAGAAGAGACACGAAAGGAGAAAGGGAAAGAGGAAAGAAAAAGAAGAGAGCAAGGAAGGAAAAATAAGGAAAGAGGGGAATGAAGAAGAAAGGCGAATGAAGAGGGAAGGAAAAAAGAAAAGGAATGAATGAATGAAGGAAGGTTGATTATAATGAGAGTGAGGGAGAGTCTGAGTCCTGCTTTAGCACTTGGCCACTACAGGTGCCCCTGACACGAGTGATGTCGAGGTGGCCACGCCTACCCTGCTCCCAAGGTCAAACACAACCCTGATGCGGCCCTCAATGAAATCGAATTTGACACCCCTGAATTAAGGTATAGATGATAAGCATTAACGCTAGAAGGAAAGCAAGCAAATTCAATCTCAATCTTATAGATTGACTACATTAGTGGTCAATAAATATAATTTGTAAAACTTCAGAAGACAAGAAGACAAATTGATTGCAGAACAATCCAGACTTCTTACTCGAGGTACAAATGAAAAGAATTTAAATTATCATAGTTTAAATAAAATGGGTGATGACCTAGCTGCCTGGAGAAGTCTATAAATGCTGCCAAAGGTGAAAGAAAAGGACAAATGACAGCAAGGCAGATGGTCTCAATTACAGCAATGATGGACTAATGATATACACTACTGGAAGGACCAGGTTGGGGAGGGATCATTAGAGAAAATCTCTGTGGTTGCCGAGGACTGCCTCCAACTTAATGGCACATAATCAACCAAAGTTTAGAAAATAAAATTTTAAATTTTAAATAATTTTATGTGGGGGCATTGGTACTTTTTCAATCTGCTCAAGATATTTTATTCATTCATTTTATTCACTATAATCAAAACTAAGAATCACAGTCAAGCAGCTTACCACACATTCAGTAAATCAGTTATGCAATGTATAGGTTTGCAATTTACATGTATGTATTGGTTTTTAGACTGCTCTTGTATAATATTGGCTTTAGTTCTCATAAATTTTAAGGCTTGGGGGAAAGCGATTGCCTTGGTGCCTCATAAATACTGTACCACATGGCTTATACTACCCAAAAAATCATTTTATGAACTAGAAAACTTTGCTATTTTTATGGTTGTAGCAGATTAAAGCAACACCCTCTCCAAAGTGATTGTGCACTAAAATAGGTATTGTCCATTTTTAAGACTCCTAGAGCAAGTCTTAAACCTTTTATCATTTCCAATTTGTTTTTGAACAGAAAGGCTTTTGTGACAGTTGTAAACGTAGCACAAATGCCAACATACTGAAACAGTTGGGCCTCCCTGTCTAAGGATACAGATAGTTCCACATGGCAGCTGATCACAGGCTATATGGTGTATATCTTTCTTGTGCTTACTACTTGGACCAGATTGTACATAGTCAACTAGCAGAAAAGTAAACAACGGCTGAATTCTAGTAACTGGGAAAGATGTAGATAAATACCACACATAGTTTGGAGTACTACTGTGGTCTCTTGCCGTTACCAATGATGGCAGGGCTGATGAGAATTTAAATTCAAAATTTCTGGAATGTATTAGGTTGCTTAATCCAAAACTAGGAAATCCTAATTCATGTTTTACCTCTACTATGAATTCACTATGTATCTAAAGCAAATTTGTCAGTGTAGCGTAGAGACATTGCCATACTATACTCTCTCCTTAATATCTAACTTACAGATACTGGTAGAGTACTGTATAAAAGCATAATATGAAGTGAGCTGAGCACGCCAAAACATTTCACTAATGCTATTATCCCAAATATAACTTTCTAAATTAAAATAAGATTTTTCAATGTTTTTATATCATTATACATTAATACATTTCTTGGTAACATTAAGATTCTTCTAGATACTCTAAAGGGAGAATTATGCCTTCGTACAAAGTAGCTACTAACAAGATTTTACAGAGTTCTACATAGGGCAATGTTTATAATAGTCTAGAAAAGAACGAAAATCTGACTTTGGGTTTTACCAATTAGACTTATACTGTAGATCTTTATAGATTTGTTTGTTTGTTCATATTATGATGAAAAAGCAAAAAGTTGTGATTTGATGTTAGTGCCTTATTTTACTGTAACAGTCGGAAGTCAATGCTTCTTCTTTTTCTTCTTATCTTTCATTTCTCTTTCCCTTTGTCCCTCCCACTGCTTGTCTATTTATTCTGTATTTTATAATACTTTATAATTCAATAAAAAAGTAATTTATAAAAATATTATAGATTAATATTTTCAGATATGTCCATATTATTTGCCATAAGGATAGCAAATCAAAGATTCATTGCATATGATTTTCATCAGTGCCATAGATTAGTTTCAAACTATCAAGAAAATATGAAGACTTTTGTTTCCTGAATAGTAGCCAGCTATTCCTGCAGGTAATCCACTATCCAAACTGAAAATAATTCTAAAACCATTTTTATTATCTGCATGTGTATACATATATGGTCAAAAGGGTGGAAATAAAGATAAACATACCTAATTGAAAACAAATGCTTGGACTTATTTAAAACAACTCTTATTTTGTGCCAAGTTAGTTTCTAGAAGTGTACACTTTAATAATGATTCATAAATAGTGCTTTGAACCTCACATCAGCATCACACCTCTTATTCATTAAGTATTTTTTCAGCTTTCTTCATGAGACAAAATAGTTGATTGTTTCAAATTAATGAGACTCTTAAAACGTATGATTGTTTTCAGTTTTACATTCTGAAAAAAGATGGGCCCCTTTAATGAACACAAAGGAACTGAGAATCAGTTCTGAAATGTTCTCAAACCTACTAAATTGTTTGAAAAGAACTGTTTAAAAACAATCAATCAAAATATCCACAGAATGCAATGAAATCTACTCTCAGATATTTAAAAATGCAAGATAGATTATCATCTTGCTCCACTTTAGGAATAAGGAATTCGGCTTATGAAAGATTAAATATAAAATCTATTGGACAAGATTGCATGATCCTTCCCTTTATTTCATTAAATTGTTTTAAATACTATTTCAAGAAAATAATAATGTAAATATCTTTGTGAATATTGTTATAGTGTAAATAAAAATGTGTGACACCTTACATGCATTTAGTTTTTAAATGTTCCCCTCTTATAATGATTCAAATTCTGGCTACAAATCTAATGAAGTGCCATGTTTTCAATTTAATGACTGATGACTTAATAATTCTTCATCTTCCAAGACCAGTTTATTGCCACAGATCACCTGTCAATATAGGGCACAGTTCATTGGAATAAGCAATATTTTGCATGCATACATCCATTATATTGGTATCTCCAGTTAAAATGATTTGGCTCTCAAGGCTAGGATATACTTTGGGAAAGTACTATATGAATCATTGGATTAGATGAACCAACAATAAGCAGCTTTATATGGCAAAAAACTCTTCTTACTCAAAAAGCTCAAATTGTATTATGTTCGTCAACTGTCTGCATGGCTTATGTGTATTTGCTGAGATTTAAAATTCCACTCACTGTTAATATCTCCTTTGAAATGCTAAGTTTAGGAGGACTTTTAAGAAAGAAATCTCTCACATCCCTAGGAAGTTCCTAGCCTGTTTTCTCTGCTAGGGAAGTCAGTTTTTTTCTGAAATATACTGTTTTTCATCAGAGGTAAAAAAAATGAGCAATTTCTAGACCCACAAAGGAATCCAGTGCATAATGGTTACTAAGGTCTCATCAAAAAAATCTACTTACTTTGTTAATTGTACTGTCAAGACTCCTTCATATAACCTTTATTCAATTCCATTCTACCAGATTGTGATGAAAGCTTATTTTCAGATTATGACTCCTTTATTATATTTTATTGTGGTTTGGATGCAAGACATTTTGAGTGTTCCTTATAATATGGAATGTTTATTTCCTGTATGTAATTCCAATACATTCTAGGCTGCCATTGGCCAGCTTACAATATTTAAGACTAAGGGTTGTGCCTTAGGATACTGTGAATGTACTTGGGCAAAAAATCTTAAACACTGTTCTTCAAAGGAAGGGTAACAAGCAGCCCATTGGAGATGAAAGGCAATAAAACAGCAAATGGGAAGTAGCAATCCTTCTTTCCTCCTGTCAAGAAAGAAAGAAAAAGGACAGGAAGCATAAAAAAGGACTATAGCTTCTACTGCTTTTTTCCTGACTTTTCAAAGCTGTCAGTGCAGAGAAGATGAGGCAGAGATACCATCTGAATCACTGGCTGCTCTCCTAGGCAATGAAACATAAAGGAAGGATGGAGAACCTCCAGATGTTACTGGGCTACAACTTCCAACAGAGCATGAAGTACAGCAACATCTGATGAGTCAAATTTCCTATTGCCACTGAGGAGTGGGCAGAGTACATACCTGCCAATAGTCTCACTCACGTGTGCTTCTCCTCTGAATGGCATTGTGGCAAATGGAGTTACCTTCCTCTGGTAGTCTTTTTTCATGAATGACGTAGGGCAGGGGTGTCAAACTGGCGGCCCGCGGCCCGGATGCGTCACGCGCAGGCCATGCCCACCCCAGCTCCACGAATGGGAAAAACGTTGTCAAACGTCACGTGACGGCAACATGATGTGGCGAGTTTGACACCCGTGATGTAGGGGATTAGATTAGGTTAAAAAATAACTTTTAATAGCCTGCCATTCAAAGGAAGTAGGAGAAATGGGTGATTTGCTGCTCTTTTTTCTAACCAACCCTCTGTAACACATCAACTAACAAAAGGACAAATAAACAGAAAAGAGGTCTAGCTCAATCTCTAGATCCAATTTTCTCCATCAATATATGTGTGTATGGCAGGGGATGGTGGCAGCAAAAAAGTGGATGTAAAAAGATGGAAGGGAAATCAGGAACCTTATCTTTTGCTACTTCCAACTTCTGTTGTAGGTAGAAGAAAAATAAAGCTGGCTTGTTATTGGGTTAGCTTTCCTCAAAACAGGCTGCTTTTCATTCGAAATAGGAATGGCGGCCTTTTCGTTCGTACTCTTAACAGGGGGTTGTCTATCCAGGAGCCCAGGGCTCCGCAAACTCCCAGAAACACCTGCATCTGATTGGAAAGTATGGGCGAGGAGCGGAGCATCGGATCAGCTGCTGCCTCCCAACGGACCTGCTCTTCCACACAGGTTCCCTCTCGGTCCCACCCGTCCCATCGCTCTCACTGCCCGGAAAGCACGTGGCTTCCTTGGACCCCCTTTCGCTCCTCCGAGGACAAGGCAGTTCCACCATCCTCTTCCCTCTTCCCTGCGGGCTCCCCCCCCCCCCAGGTCCCGTCGCCCCCATTCCAGCTGAGGCCGTCGCCCGTTTCCAAGGCGTCACTTCCTCTTGCGCCCCCTCCCCACGCCCTCCCGACAGCTCCAGGATCTGGCCGCTCCCCTGCGGCCGGCCGGCCAGCCGCCTTGCCTGCCACTCTCACTCACCTGCTCTCTGGCCGCGGGGAGGTGGCGGCAGCGGGGGGGAGGGGACGTCCCCTCCCCCCTCTGCCTTCTCCCTCCCCGCAGCAACAACAACAACAGCAGCAGCAGCAGCAGCAGCAGGAGGTGCCGCCGCCGCCGCCGCCGCCGCCATAACTGGGGAAGCGGAGCAGAGCAAGCTCCGACCACTCCCCGCGGGGAAATCCTCGCGGGAGAGGAATGTGGGGGCGGAGCAACGGCGTCCCGGAAGCATAATGTAAAACTGCGGAAGTCGCGCTTCCTCCGAGGTTGCTCTTCTAAAATGCGCCGTTGAAGGGGTGGTTAGTGGTTACACTCCCCCCCCCCGCCTTCCGTTCAGTGTTAGTGGTTGCTTATGGCTGGTCTCCATAAGCAAACGATCTGGTAATAAACAACAACACAATCAAGGGACTACGAAGGAGAAAATAACACCCCCACCAATACTGACAGGGCAAATCACTGGATATAAACAGAGCAGAGCCCATTCCCTTCTAGCACTGAAGAAGGTACCTAATCGGGTATCGAAACATCTGCAAGCAAAGGACCAAACGCTTCTCATCCAAAAAGCGTCTTCATTTCTGAACTGGATGAAAAGCGAAACGTTTTCAAGGAAAAACAAGGTCCAGTTGCCTTTTGGGAAAAAAACACTTTTGGGAAGTATTATTTGTAATTAAATTGTAATCATGATAGTTCTCTAGTTTTTTTGAATTAAGTTTTTAAAAGTTAGTTTAAAGAGTCACTACAGATATGATCTGTATCGTGTGTATCCAATTTTTAGGTTAAAAAGAATTGAAGGCTGGTCCCCAAATTCCTAAACACTATGTTAAACATTTTGTTTGAATTTTGTTTGAATCTAATATTTTACCACAAGATGGCACTGTGATTTCACAGACTTTTGGCCTTTCCTCGCTATTATCTGATCATGGCATAAATATACCCTGGCAACATAATTTTTTTGCCAGTCCCCATAATGTTTTTTTTTATTTTTTTTATTTTTTATTTTTTATTTATTTATTTATTTATTTATTTATTTATTTATTTATTTATTTATTTATTTATTTATTTATTTATTTATTTATTTATTTATTTATTTATTTATTTTTATTTATTTATTTCTATGCCGCCCAACTCTCGAAGGACTCTGTTGCCTTCATATTGTCCCCAGTGGAAAATTAAAAGAGTACTTTCTATTGGCTATATCCATTGGTTGCCAGTACTGACATTCCCTTGAGTATTCTCAGTTCGATATATTTTGGAACTTGGTGAATTGGTGAGAATTCTATATGTGATTAGCACTCCTTGAAAACTCCATACCTGTGCAAGATTGATGATCAATCTCACCAGGCTTGAACAGATAAAAGGTGTTGGAAGAAATATCCATCTAGTTCAGTTCCAAGCCGGGATAGAGACACTGGAAATACGGAGGCTGATTGGAAAGAGGGTTTAATGGTGAACAAAACCATCAAGCACATGATCCTGGTGCAGCTGACCACATGGAGTTGAGAGAGGGTGGCTTTTATACCTTCTCTTGGGCTTTGCACTTGAACTTCCTGTTCCTGTGCAAAAACATGTATTCTATTGGCTGTTGTAGGCGTCATAGCTAACTTTGTAGGTTGTCTGAGCTCCCAGGTTTGGTTGAAGCTTGCTGGGTGATCCTTAAATTGCGCCATGTGGTGAGCTCTGCTGCTAGATGGGTTAATCCTATTATGTCCTGGAGGGTCATGTCTTAATCCCATCACTCTGGAGCTGGAGGTCTTTTGTCTTGTAGATAGGTTGGCCCAGTCCTGCTGGGGCTATTAAGAAAGATGGAGGCTACTTTCCAAGAGCATGTTTCTCTTTTAAGGAAGAATCAGCCGGCTAGCTGATTTTCGGGTATCTGCCACGCATGCGCAGAGGGTGGGCACATGTGGGAGATGCATGTGCATGCGTGTGGGTGGGGTCACTTGCACATGCGGGGGGAGCACAGGGGGGAGTTCGGCACCAACCCCTCCAACAGCCGATTTTTGGTCCCAGGAGACTGCAGGGAGGCCTGCTAGGTCCAAAATGGGGCGGGTGGGTTGCATACGCATGTGTGTGGGAGTGCATGGGGATCATGCACGCATGCGCAGGGGGGTGGGGGCCCAGGGGGTCGCACACACGTGTGGCGGGGCATGCGGGGGGTGTAACGCGCGCATTGCATTATGGATGCCAGCATATGCGTGCGTGCGCTGTCGCACGCTCACGTGCTTTCAGCACGCGACAAGAAAAATGTTAGCCATCACTGCCCTATATACATAAAATTAGGACACCAGCATTCAAATTTGAAAAGAGGCTATGGAGGCAGGAAAGGGATTTCCAGTGGGGATATGCCCTTACTGCCTAATTTTATACTCGTACAGTTTTCTGCTAGCTAAAGGATGATATACAGCATATTAATTAAACTGTAAAGAAAAACTCAAAAACTAAATAGTAAAATAGAATAAATTGAAGGAGAAAAGGAAATGTGACAGAGAATGTGATTGCCAAATAATCTCCCAAGGCATAAACACTTTAGAGAAATAAAGATCAGATTGAGAGATGAAAAGATAAATATAATTGTAGAACATAACATTTAAATATTTATTTATTTATTTGTGAGATTTATATTCCGCCTCACAGTGCAAGCACTCTCTAAGCGGTTTACACTAGTAAGCAATGTATATTTATATTGCCCCCAAACAATCTGGGTCCTCATTTTACCTACCTCGGAAGGATGGAAGGCTGAGTCAACCTTGAGCCGGTGAGATTTGAACCGCTGACCTGCGGATCACAGTCAGCTAAAGTGGCCTGCAGTACTGCTCTCTAACCGCTGCGCCACCTCGGCTCTTAAATACACTTTTGGGTACTTTAAAACCATTTGAAAATATTCCTTAATTGTTTCTGCCAATATATTTTGTTCTGCAAGGATTCTAATATGTTCAAGGCATATGACTAGGCACATTATTATAGAAAGAAAATGGACACTGTGCATAGTTTTTACTATTTGCCTGCACTGGCTTGAATTCCTATATGAAAATGACAAAGGAATGACGTGTCACATTCCCTAAAGCAAAGGAAGTTCAACCCTTGGCCTTTTTAATCACCTAAGTGCACAGCAGGTTAGAAGGGTTCTGATACAATCAGTATGGAAGATAAAAAGGGGATAGACTTCCTGTGGCAAATTGAAATGCTACTTTACTCCTGTGTCTTCTTTTAGGACAAATCAAAATGGCACAAAATGGGTTTTTACAATGTGCAAGAGAGCCACTATTTATCTCATTGATGCATTTGGCACCACCTTGAAGCCTCACACGGCAGTTCCATTAGTTGAAAAGGCTTCTCTTCTGCGCAGAGGCATTTTCCAGTACTTATAGTGAGTGACTGGAAATGCTGAGAAAAGTTTCTGTGCATGTACAGAAATCTCCTCTAGCTATTGGTGCTGCTTGAGGATGCTGCCACAATGAGGCACAACTGTTTTGCCTTTAGAGGTGAGGGATGCCTATCAAGAGTGGCTCCAGAGGGATAATTCACAGTGCATCAAGGTATCAAGACAGTTAAGATGGTGGCTGTAGCCATTTGATTGAAACCCTGTCCCTTTTTTATTTCTGTCATGCATGCAATGCATTTTCAAAAAGGGGTGGGCTTTTAATCAACTGCTACGGTACCTTTACTTTTTTTTTTTTAACTTTCCCCTAGAGACGTGCAACTTTGTTTATACTATTTTAATCTAGTGACCTTCAACCGAGGTACAGTTCATAGATATAGATAATAATAAGAAACAAACAGAATAATACATTAAGCAGTAAACAACGATCAACTATAACCTGCATTCCAGCAACAGCCTCACTCTGAGTAACCTAGAAAAAACAAGCCTTGACAAAACTAAAAGATTAGACTCGGAGTCTCTTGCCTAGTGCGGCGTGTGTCTGTGTGCATGCGCTGTTCTAGAAGGAGACCTCCTGGAGAGAAACCTTACCTTTATGTTGAAGAAAGTTAGCACACACACCCCTCCTAGAAAAATGGAATATTTTAGGAAATATTAAAAAGGCAGAATATTATATTTCCCTGGATGAGAAAAGGAGAAATGTTTTAAAGACAAAACAGCTCTCTGCAACTCCTTGCTCCCCCTTCAGCTCCAGGGTGATGGGATTAAGACATGGCCCTCAGGAGACAGTGGTAGGTTTCACTTACCTTTGCTACTGGTACGGGAACGGGAGTGCGCGCGATGCTTCTGCACATACGCAGAACGTCCGTGATGACATATCTCTCTCTCTCTCTCTCTCTCTCTCTCTCTCTCTCTCTCTCTCTCTCTCTCTCTCTCTCTCTCCCTCCCTCCCTCCCTCCCTCCCTCCCTCCCTCCCCCTCCCTCTCTCTCCCCCTCTCTCTCCCCCTCCCCCTCCCCCTCCCCTGTGCTTTTTTGCCCAGGACCTCAAACCATGTGGTCCTGCTTCATCATTAAACCAACTTTCCAACCTTCCATGTTTCCAGTGTCTTTCTCCCCACTTGGAACTGAACCCAGATGGACATTTCTTCCAACAATGTTATTACCCATCAGGAAGTAAGAATACCTTTAGTAGTCTTCTGTTCCAATAGTATTTACCTGGAATTGGCATCTCAAAGATATGCAGGCCTAAGCACATAGGACACACAGTGATACCCAGCACCTTGAATCATCTTTGGAAACAGACCAGTTGTAAATACAGCTCTTATAAGAGCAATATTGGTATTGACCAGGATATACATAGATATATAAGAATAAAAACAGTGCCCTGCCTTTAGTTATAAAGGACTTTTTCAATATCTGGAAATATTATTTTATCATATTTGAATCTCCAAATTTTACTAAAAAACATTCTGCCTGGAACTACCTATATTCTTAAATACTACCTTAATAATTCTTAGAATCTTGGTTAGGACTTGAATTATTAAATTTCCACCAGTCTTAATCTGTGAATCTAACTATAGATTACCCACACATAATAAACAACAAAGCCTTAACAATTGCTGATAAGAAAGAAATCTGGATAATGGATATTGCCTGGAAGCAGCAAAAAAGAATTGAAGACAATCACAAAATACAAAGACCTGCAAGTAGAAATAGAGTGATTGTAGCAAAAGATAGAAAAATAGTACCAATAGTTACAGGCACCCTTGGCATTGACAAAATCACTACCAGTCAATTGCAAAATTTATTTGGAACAGTTTACATCTTGCAATGTAAACACCATGAAATAACAACATATGCTTGCCTCGGGTCCTTAGGAGGAACTTGAAAGGTGAATAAAAATGCGAAATCCAGTCTAAATATCTGGCTGACTGTGCAACCAACCATAATATGGTAACACATAATCAGCATATTGATGACAGCTATAACCAAACCTGCAAATGATCCCTCATAGTAGTTTCATAAAGCATTAAGTAACAGAGGAAACAAAATGTACCTTATAAAATTCTCCACAGGACAGTGTTTAAGTGTTTCTTAAACTTTTAAAAAATGATAGAAAGCCCCCAAATCACTTTATTTATATGAATTATATTTATTTACATTTACTGTAAATAAAATTAAAATCGATATATTTACTGCTGCTACCATTTCTCATGATTGTTTGATGGAATTTTAATACTGAATTATTTTTCAATATTATTTTTCAGACCTCTAAAAGGCTTTTGGGAGAACCCATGGGTTCTAGGACCACACTTAAAAAAAACCTGTTCTATCTCATCTTCTAATTGTGGCCAGAGGGATAGCAGTAGAATCATCACCCAATAGATCTTCTAACCCCCAGATTTGTGAAACATTCCAACAAGATACTGTGATAATGTGGTCACATTCCCCTTTTCTCTTTCCTGATAGAACAGAGTAAGTTACCATCCATAACTGGTCTAGCTACTCTTCCAACCTTTTCCTCAATTCCATCAGATTCACCGTGGGAATAAATTAATGCAACTCTAACACCTATCCAATTAAAGTCTACTCAATCAAATCCCAAATGAAAGAAGGAAAGCCACTGTCATTCTGTGAAAGAGTACTTCTTTGATGTTTTCTTTTAGAGACAATGGTGAAATATTATTCCTGACCTATTCCATATATTCTCCAACCACACCTGGGGAGAGTTGGTTTCTTTTTAAAGGGTGGGGCATGGCTAATTTGCAAGAATCCTCCACAGTGAAACCCAGCAAAAAGCCATGGAATTTATGGATAATGGATGCTTTCAGCATTTCTGGAAGATGATAACAGGTACAGAAGATCAGGCCAAGAATGATATTGGCATCAGCAACTTGTTCTATATTCTAAAGGGATGTTTACCATAGCTATAAGAGCTAGGAATAAGATATTAAGTAGTCAAATGATATTTTCCTTTTCTTTCTGATGGCATAAAATAAATGTCATAAGTTATATTATTGTTAAATATCCTACAGCAGTGAGAGCGAGTCCTAAAATAAATACAAACTTAGCAGGTACAGGAAGGAAATAGATTTCTGTATTGTAATTTGGAAAGCATGGAGAGCTGATTCATTTTTACCGTAGGTAATTGCCTAATGAATTTATTCTTAATACTATCTGTTTTCTAGTACTTCACATAAAAAGTTTAAATTCTTCATTAGAACGCAGTGAAAATTAAATAATTTGGTTAGCTATATACCGTATTTTTCGGAGTATAAGACACACCTTTTTACCCTCAAAAAGAGGGTGAAAACTTGGGTGTGTCTTATAGACCGAATGTAGCCCCACCCACCCAGCCGCCCCCACCCTTTGGCCTCTGTCTTCCAGCAATTTACCTGCTTGCAGCAAACGGAAGAGCCTGTAAAGCTAAGCAAGTCATTAGCAGCTTCCCGACCTACAGCTGATTTGCCACGTGCTAAAATGAAACTGAAACTACCGGTAGCTGCAAAGAGGCAAATAGCTGGGAGAGACACTCAGATTTTTATTTCCTGCTAAACTGGATGCAAGGGGATAAGTGAATAACTATAAATGTCTGTAGAATGTTCAAATTATTAGACTTATTTTTTAAAGACTGCTTTATTATTGTTGCAGGGGTCTCCAACCTTGGCAATTTTAAGACTTGTGGACTTCAACTTCCAGAATTCCACAGCCAGCTTTGCTTGCCTTGGGTCCTTTGCCTGCCTCGGGTCCTTGCTTTGCTGGCTGTGGAATTCTGGGAGTTGAAGTCCACAAGTCTTAAAGTTGCCAAGGTTGGAGACCTCTAGACAACTTAACAAAATAAAGAAGCTTTTTAAAATAAATGCTTGCTCTGAAGAGGCCCAGTGCTATTGTATCTTCTTTTAAATAATAGAGAATAATGTATACTTCCAGAAATTTTAATTAATTTTAATAGCTCTGTACAAGTATAGTCTGAAATGTAACAGTGTCCTGTTTAGTATTAGAGTTAAATCCTGACTTACCTTGGAGTAGATCTATTTAAATAATTGGGAGGAGTTAGTGTGACTACATTTAAGAAAACTTTCTGGCATAATGTACATTTCTCCAATTCTTTGCTATTTCTATGGGTCAGGCACACATGCACAGAAATACACAGCAAACAGTGTATATCATCTGTGCTGTTTGCTGTTTGGCAAATTGCTTGGAGGCAGAGGCCTTTTTTCCTTGTTTTCCTCCTCCAAAACTAAGGTGCATCTTATACTCCGGTGCGTCTTATACTCCGAAAAATACGGTAACTCACTGATTAAAGATTGTCTACCATTTGTAAGATGGTGTTCTATCTTCTACTATATGGCCAGAATAAGATGAGAGGGCCATAGTAAGGTATTAAGATATGGTAGAAAGAGTCTACCATAGCAACTATTAGATTAACTAATTTTATTAAAAGCTACTACAGTCTATCAAATGGATGGAGTGGTTAAAATGATATAGGATTTAAACTGAGCCAAAGGAGAGCAAAGGAGTGAAGACAGACTGGTTATGCAGATGTAGATATATGTAATTACCATATTAATTATAATGTGCTTTATAATTTCCTTTATGGAGACCTTTTGAGATAGACTGAAATCTTTTTATGTGAGTTCAGTAATCTCTTGCTTAATTGTGCTTTAAATTCTAATTTTTACAAAATGGCAATTTTGAAATATGCTATATAAAGTGCCTGGGAAGTTTAAAATGGTGTGATATTACTTTCTCTTTTTTTGATTCTTGATGGCAAACCTGGATCTATTAATTCTTTTGTATAAAGTTTGGTGGTCTTGTTCTACATAGAATTCACAGAGGAATTGCTGACAAACAACAGTGCATATCACATTAGATACAGTGACTACATGTCCTTTATTATAAAGGACAATTCTTTATTTCAGAAAACTGACCTTAGATTTATTTATTTTTTAAAAAGGGGAAGAGTCAAGATGGCAAAGTGTGCACATATGTTGTTTGTGTGCTCCTAATTTTTTAATTTTAATTTATTTTGCTTTTGTTATATATTTTACATTTTTAATGTAAATTGGGAATACACAACTCCTTCAAATTAAGCAAGTTGCCCTATATATATATCTTAAAAGACAGGGGACATTGGGATACAAAAAGAGCTATTGTTTTATCTTAAATCAACTCCTCTGCTGCCAACCTTATCTGGTAGACATGATTATCCTCTAAAGCAGGTATGTCAAATTCGATTTCATTGAGGGCCGCATCAGGGTTGTGTTTGACCTTGGGGGGGGACAGAGGGCGTGCCCAGGGTGGGCATGGCCAGTTCAACATCACTAGTGTCGGGGGCGCCTTTGGCGGCCCGAGCACTCTGCCAGAGAAAACAGGCTACCGAACTCCATTTTCGCCTGCGATGGCTTCCTGCAACCCCCTGCCAGTGAAAACAGAGCTCAGGAGGACCGCCCGCAGCCCTTGCGAGCTCCGTTTTCACTGGCTGAGGCACCATAGGCCGGTCCTTCGCTGTTTCCAGGGTGGCCCCGTGGGCCAGATCTAAGCAACCTGTGGGCTGGATCCGCCCCCAGGCCTGAGTTTGACACCCCTGCTCTAAAGGAAAGTAAGAGTTTTACTGATATTCAAATGCTTTACAATACCTAACATGTTACTTAAAATGAAACTCTTTCTTGTCAATTCCAAATATTCCTAATTGTGCTTCAGGATAATTAATTTTTTTTGTCTAAGCAAGTTGAAGTTCACCTTCTAGTTCCAGGAATGATAATCTATCCACTGCCGTTAACCTAGAGAATTTGGCCTTGACAACAAGTAACTGAGATAATAACAAAAAGTCATGTGGTGAGAGAAAGGTTTCTCACAAAGTTTAGCTGATTCACTCTTTTGGAGCACTGCCTAATAGTGAACAAAAAGAAATACTGAAAAAAATTAAGGAATTTATAACAGACCCTGTTAATAACACCTATACTAGCAAAAATATTTTATTAGTGTCACCCCCCCCAAAGGGTTGCAAAAGCAATTATGCAATCTACAAACACCTCTGTTAAACTTTGAATTAACTGAGGATTCTCAACAGAAAAGCAACCAGATGGAAGACAATTGGAAGTTTTAACAGATGAAAAGGGGCTGACCTTGCATCACCCAAACAACATCTGCACTTCCCTTGATGTCATAGTTCTACCACATGGACTGCAGGCTAAAGGGACTCCCCAGAAGAAAAGTTTCAAACTGGATGAACCCACAGCCATAACAGTCTAGCAACACTTTAGGCCAAGCAAACTCAACCAAATATTGGTGATCTTCAGATGTCTTGTAGCACTGAACCTAAGATGGGTAACCTTTACACCAGTGCATTGGAGTGCCAGGTGAAGACCTACATGGCCATCAGACAAAACATTACAACAAAAGGAAATCAATATGGTGAAGAATTCAATGGACCAAGCAATCTGCTTTGCCGAGTCTTCAAGGAAAATCCAAGGTGTCAATCACTGCATATACTGTACCTGAATACATCAGGTTCCCTCAATCTCATATTTGTAGGCAGCTCACCAAATGGGACACATAACAACCCACCCCCAATTAGCTTTTCTTCTTTTTCCCCTATAGGTATGATTAACAATACAATTCCTATAAACAAGGAATCTAGTAGGATAGGAGAATAAACTGCAATTTACCTAAATTTCTGTCCAATTTGGACTTGACCGTAGTACAAGAAACCTGGCTAACAGCTGGAGATGATTAGTTTTTGAGACCTAGCTTTAAGTCCTGGGTCACTCTGGTGCAGAAAGTAAAAAAGAAAGGCTGGGCAACGGGGTCTGGACATATTGGTCAAGAAAGAACTTGGAAGGAAGGTCATAGATAAAACTATAAGTGCTTCTTCATCTTTTTGCTCAGCTTTAAATTCTACTATAGATCTCTTGTGATTATGATATTACATTTACTCCCACAAACATCTACATATTATTCCCCTGACATATAAGTGAATTTAGAATTAACCCTGTTAGAGCTAAATTCAAAAACTCACAAGTTACGGTAAATTGCTGTGGGAGATTTTGATGCAAGCTTGGGCAATCTGTACAAGATCATATTAGTAATCTAAACATTCCTGAAGAATGATATTTCCTATTACCTTTATGTTCCTTTAGGGACCAGGGGGAAAAACACTGCTAGTGAACGATTGTTAAATCTGGTATGCCAAGGTAACTTGCAAATCTTAGGGAGCAAAGCCCAAAGTTTTGTTTACTTACCATAGAAAGAAATCACTTCGGTACTTTAGACTACATATGTTTCTCTAATAATAATGTATCCCTTTTCTAGACTTCCAGATTTATGTAAGAGAAAATAGTGACCACTAACCAGTTACTATGAATTTCTGGGGCATTTAGAGATTCCACACCACAACTGAAAGATGATTTTGACTTCACCTAGAGGTCCATGAGTTTAGAAGGATAAAATGGGTCAGAGAGGACATGTGGGGTTTGACTGAATATATGAAATTTGGTTAAGCCTTGACTGGTAAACCTAACCTTGCACAGATTTCAGTTCTGTACTTACAGCAGTGGTGGGTTCCTACCGGTGCGGTCCACTCTATCGCACCGGTAGCGGCCCGCTGGTGACGTCACAGTACTGGTGCGGTCGGTTGCTGGTGCCTGGGCGCCGCCATTTAAAAAGATTTTTTTTAATTTTTTAAAAAAATTTATTCTGCGCATGCCCAGAAACCTGACAATTAAGTCTTTCCCCGTCCCTTCGCTTGAAAATAATAAGAAGCTCGCATTTGACACCTTTCCTTCGCTTTTGCCTAAAGCTTCCCAAAGTGGGCGTTTTCCAAAAGCTTAACCTTTTATACTGTTAATTTTATACAGTTTTATACTGTTATTCTTTAGACGAAAACGTTGAGGACTGTTAAAAGATACTGTTCTTTTAACAGTCTTCAATATTTTCATCTAAGGAATCCATGACTGAAACCAAAAATGCTGTATGAGACTTGCTTGTCTTTTAACTATAGCATTTTCTGCATATAAAGATTGCTGTGTTGCCATGGTGTAACATGCACTTTGTATGCAAAGCTTTTCATGTAAGGTATAAAATAGCAAAAATAGTAGTAACATCTCTCTGAAATAACTAATATATGACTGGCAAGCCACGCCCACCCGGTCACATGGCCGGCAAGCCATGCCCACCCGGTTACATGGCTGGCAAGCCACATCCACAAAATAAGCCACACCCACAGAGTGGTAGTAAAAAAATTAGGAACCCGCCCCTGACTTACAGCCTATGAAAACATAGATGCAGGACTAAGAAAATTCTTAACTGAAAAAGTCCTTCCTTGGAGGTCCCTGATAAAAGGCCCTCATTGGTTTGATTCAGAGTCTGAATAAAAGATTAAGGCTAGTTGTGTATTTAGCATAGCATAATAATCATGTTACCATGTTAGCAGACAAGAATACAAGAAAACTGTCAAGTGCAAGAAGTCTCCCCACTTGTTCTCTCTCTTGTTAAATTTAGAGTTAGCAGCCAAAAACCCAAATCCAGCCTTTTTCTGGCACTATTATGGCAATGTAGGTTCTCCATGGATACATTTATTTATTTATTTATTTATTTATTTATTTATTTATTTATTTATTTATTTAGTTAGTTAGTTAGTTAGTTAGTTAGTTAGTTAGTTAGTTAGTTAGTTAGTTAGTTAGTGTTCTTATATGCTGCCCTACTCCCTGGGGACTTTATATCTGCCCGCCATATGGGAGGAATATTATTCACTGCTTCAAGCTGTAGAGGACTAGAGGACCTACAAAATGATCAACAGGAGGCTGTTGCTCCACCTCACCATGGTCTCCTCTCCAGTGATTGAACAGGAGACTAGAGACTCAAAGCCCAACAAGGGTCTTCACCCCCTCCCCCAAATTATTTACGTATCACATTGATTGGTGGACTCCTTCACTTGCCAATTTATTTACCAATATAAATACCGGTAATTCCTTCCAAATCCCAGCAAGTTCGAAGTTCTCTATTGTGGTTCTCATTTATATAAATCAAAGGATAATAAGGTGATAAGGCTGATCCTTCAAATTATAGACTGATTAGCATAACTGACAACATAGCAAAATTGAATGCTAAATATTTTTTATATAAGATTGAGGACTGGGTAAATTTATTACTATACTAAGAACTCCCCCTCCCTTTCTAATTGATTGCCTTTGAAATATTCAAATGTACTTTTGGATATAAATGTTGAATATGAATAATTACAATTATTTGTAATGATATTATATACCCCTATTTTTCGGAGTATAAGAAGCACCTTTTCCACCCCTAAAAGAGGCTGAAAATTTGGGTGTGTCTTATACTCCGAATGTAGCTTTTTCGAAGCTTTTCTCCCCAGCCCTAACGAGGTGCTAACGATCTTGCCGGCTTGCAGGATTTTTTCATTGCTACTCCCTCTGAATAAGTTTTTTTCAGCCCTAACCAGGGGATAAAATAATGTGCTGAAGCTGACCAGACTAAGAACGCTAGCCAGATGAATACCTGGTAGGTAGATTTCCCCCCTATTTTCCTCCCCCAAAACTAAGGTGCGTCTTATATTCCGGTGTGTCTTATACTCCGAAAAATACGGTATATATTTACATTAGCACTGATGATGTTACCTAATTTGGGTATTGAAATATTTGCAAGAAAACAAGCAAGCTCAGAGAGCACCAAGGACCCTTCATTTCAACCCTGAGCTACAAATATTCTCCTTTATTGGAATAATTACAATATTTATATTTCTTTGTAATATCATATATGCATTAGTTTCTGTTCTTTTTACTTTTCTGATTTGTTATTATTCATAGTTTAGATTTTGTTTTTAACTTTGTAATTGTTTAATAATTTTGGTTTGATATTTTGTTTCTTCAATTAAACACATTGAAAACAACAAATTATAATGGAAGTATGCTTAAACTAGTTCTAAATGAAGTCAGTAGCTACAAAGTATAATTTTGATGGGGATCAGCAAATAGGACCACTGAAACTTATTTTTAAAAAAGGGCAGGGGTTTACTGTATATCATTATAGTTGGTAACCTAAAGCCATATTGTTTAGGCTTTTAAAGATCAAAATCAACACTTTGAATTTAAACCAAAAAAGCTCTGGCATACCAAGTATAATGATATAGAATCCATTGATGCAATGTGATTGCTATGTCTAACCACAGTAGCAAAAATTTAAATAGCTGCATTCTCTACCGACTGAAACTTCTGAGTCATCTTTAAAGGCAGCCTTGGTACAAATAGTCTTTCTCACAGACAGAGCTTTTTGTTAACAGTTCTTTCCCAGCTCCCTTAAGATATTCTTATTTTAGGACTCCAGATAGGTACTTGATAAAAACCACCCAAACATTAATTGGTGATGAAAGGACAAAACAACTCATCCAGGTGCAAAAGGGTGGAATTCTATGTCTCATATGCAAAGGATGCAAATATTCATGTTTTGGCTGCTCCTGAATATAATTATTCTCTCCATAGAGAAAAGCACCAGGTTCCACACAGGGAAACAGGTTAATTAAGTGTTGTGCAGGAGGTAGGAGTTGTTGCTCATGGCACCTGAAAGGCAAGTAAGTTCTCACCATGGACTGAAAAGGTAACACAGAAAGTTCTATTGTTGAAGATCAGGCTCTGAATAGCAACTACTAATATTTATGATAGAACCTTCTTACTCTGAAGAATTAGAGCTCTACCAAATGGAATAATTGAGTGTAACCAGAGTTCCATTATGTCTTCCTACTAGGGAAAATTAAATAATATCTATCGTATTTCCAAATAAGTATCGTACCAGTAAAGAAAGACAAGCAATGAGTGGAGGCCAGATAGCAGTAACTCTCTAGTGCTGGCTGAACATTTGTTCACTTTTACTCAGCAGTGTACCTACACCTGGCTCTCTACAGAGTATCTTCTGACAGATACAAAGACAAAAATGACCCCTATAAGTAACCCAGTGCAAAACAGCCAATTGTAGAAATAGCCAATGTGAACCTAACAATCTTTCTCTAGGACTGAATTGCTATAATTAAGGAGAGAGCCAGCTGGACGTATGGAAAAATCTGGACAAATGCATTTCAATGAAATCACAAATTTGCTCTTATATTTTATTTATTACTGAATTCAAATATGTGGCTGGATGTAACACTTCCCTTGGGCATTTGGGGATATTTAAATAGCAATCTCATAATAGCCCTATGCGAAGCTCTTGCAGGGCCTCAGCGGAAAAGTTTCACTGGTGGATTGAACACTCCGTAAATCAGCCAGGGCATGTTCTGTGATATCTGTAGCTGCCTAAGTTCTAATGAGAAGCCTGATGTAGAGGTTAAGGAGTTGGATTGGCATCAGGAAGGTTCTAGTCCTTCCTTAGCCACAGAAGCTCATTTGGTGAGTCAAGCCAGTCATTGTCTCTCAGCCCAACCTACCTTGCTGTGAGAGGAAATGGAAAAAGTGATTGCTGTGTATGCTATCTTTTACTCCTGGATGAAAGCAGGATACAATTCTAATAAATAAATATGCTCTATCTAAATAGTAGTATGGATAAGAAGAATCCTTGTAGAGGTGATGTGGCTTTGCGAACAGTAAAGCTTCCTGTAACAATTGGGGACCTGTCATCTTTATAACACATTGTTCAGCCGATTTATTTACACAAGATTTATAGTTCTTATTTATAGTTTATTTACAGAAGATTTATAGTTCTTATTTATAGTTCTTTATAGTTCTTATTGGTTTCGGCATAGAACTAGTATAATGACTGCACCATAAAATATAAGTGTAGAAATATAACGGTAGACTTTTCTTCCCTTAAAGCGAGAATATAAATGAAGTACTCAGAAGTGGCAAGCTGTTGTTTCCTTCAGAATTTTTCTCATTTCTATAACTGGACATCAGCAAGAGATATGGAAAACTCTAGGTTTTTGTTTTTGTTTTTGCTGAAAACTAAAGGTTGTACAGATTTGTCAGGTATTTGTTTAAGGTCTTTAATAGGGTGAATATAAAATATTTGGAAACTACTCTAGATTTTTGAATGATTTGAGGAAGTCTGGCAAAAGTCTCCTAACTCTGATTGTTCATCAGTAGTAATCCCAGAACGATATTTCCTACTAAACGATATAGCTGAAATGAAAAACACTTATTTATGAAGAGATTTGGAATATAATTCTGGCTTGGTGTTCTCTTGTTTAATTTAAAATGTGTGTCTTTTGTAGCTGGCTGATTGTAGCAAACGACAGGATAGAAGCCTGAAGTCTGTTTACCCCTACTGTACTAGGACACGTGATAGTTTGCTCAGAATATCATGAACTTCACTTACTAGATGGCTAGTGAATACGAAGAGGACTGTAGCCAAAAAACCAACCTCAAACCTGCCTCCTGTGTAACGGTGGCAACTAGTACAGGAAACAGGTGTGCTTCTGTGAACCAAGCCTTCCTATCTTGCATCATCATTATCACTCAGTTTAGTATTACAGTCATGCTTAAAGTAAATCTGCCACACTCTTCCCCAGAGCATTTTTCCAGAATGCGGAGAGGACTCTGGAAGTTCCACCCATGTAATAAACTTGGAATTTATTACAACTCTGCGAAGACTAAGCAGTGGGGAATGTGATCATAAAGCAGCATTATTAACAAATTACAGGTCATATCCTTATGGAAACTATATTTTTCATATCATTTTATTGCCATCAAAAGGCCGGTATTATATATAAGCTGTGCTTGCTAAAGTCTCATCTTTGAATGGTGTACTAAAGGCTTAATGACAGTATTAAGGTTGAGTTCATCCTGAGTAAAATATTGCTAGAAATCCATATAGTTTATATTTGTATAACTCAAATTTGTACTCAACTCTTAACCAAATGACATGGGCTGGATTTATTTATAGAAGTCATTAAACTAATATGTAGCTCAGGGTTGAACTGAGTCCTTGGTATTCTATGAGTTTGGATGTTTGCTTACAGACATTTCATTACCCAACTAATTAATATCATCAGTGCTAGTGACAGTGGGATTTGCTCCCTGTTTATATACAATAGCTTGCCCTGCTAGTGTTGGTGAGAGAGTGGTTTTGCTCCTTGATAGTTCCTTGATGAGGGTATTGTTTTCTGCTTGATTGTTTGTCTGTTGTTAATCTATGCTTATATTGGTATTGGGTACTGCAAGGGATATGTTCTGATTTTTTTCATTTCCTTCTTAGCTTTTCATTGTAGATATATGTATCATCAAACTTCTCAGGTATTTTGCCTCATCCCCCATAGTTGCTTCCCCCCCCCCCTCTCTCTTCTGTTAACTACTGGCAAGAGCAGGTAAGAAGGCTCTAAACTTGAAACTGGAAGAGGGATTTTGGTAACTACAGCCAGGAAACACAAGTGCAAATGGACAGTGAGTGATCTGCGAACCCCTGGGGTTCCCCAAACCTTCTCCAGGGTCTGCAGAATCAAAATTATTTACCATCCTGTATTGAAAAATTATCGATGTACTATTTATATACTACTAAAACACTTGTGCTGTAACCTTTAATTGGGAAAAACAGTGCATCATTGAGCTATAATTTTTGAACCACAGTACCTCCTTGAAAGTTAGAAGAGCTAACTTTCAGAATGTGTTCAAAATCTGGTACTCATGACTCCCGTGGGATTGATAAAATAGCAGTGGGAGCAAGAATGACTTCCCATTTCCTGCCAGTTTCCTCTTTGACTTACCTTGGGGAAAGCTGGCAGGGAGCATTGGAGATGATGATCATGTGGCTGTGGCTGACTGCAGCAACATGGTGGCATAACATTGCTAAAGTGGCCACAACTTTGCCAAATTTCAATCTGCAGGAGTAATGACTCCTAGATTTTGAATGCATTCTTTAAGTTAGTCCATTTGAGATATGGCGATTCAAAAACTGTTGCCCTATGATGCATGATAGTAAATCCAGTGGTGGTATTCAGCCGGTTCGCATTTGTTTGCACGAACTGGTAGCTAATTTTCTGCAGTTTGGCTAACTGGCTGATCCCACCACTGATCACCACACCCGGCCCCTTTCTCCCTCTCCCAGCCACTCTCACCTCGCCCCAAAGAGAAGAGGTGCCTGCTTATATGCATCTCCAACCTTTGCCCAGGTAAAGGCAAAGAAAGGTGCATTCAAAGGAGCAAAGGCCATTACACCCAGGAGAGGGAAGGGAGAGAAACCAGGGGAGACAGAGGATCACTGGGTTTCCCCAAGGCATGCCCTCCTTCCGTGCCCTGAAGTCGAGCCCACCCACCCACCAAGAGTGTGCCGGCGTTTGCTTACCCAAGATAAGAGCCGAGGTGGCGCAGCGGTTAGAGGCAGGTACTGCAGGCCACTTTAGTTGACACTGATCCGCAGGTCAGCGGTTCAAATCTCACCGGCTCAAGGTTGACTCAGCCTTCCATCCTTCCGAGGTAGATAAAATGAGGACCCAGATTGTTGGGGGCAATATAAATATACATTGCTTACTGGTATAAACCACTTAGAGAGTGCTTGCACTGTGAGGCGATATATAAATCTCATAAATAAATAAATAAATAAATAAATAAATAAATAAATAAATAAATAAATAAATAAATAAATAAATAAATAAATAAATAAATAAATAAATAAATAAATAAATAAATAAATAAATAAATAAATAAATAAATAAATAAATAAATAAATACCCGGCTGTCATGACCACGTTGACTAGATAGGCCGTTGCTAAGGCACCAGGGCCTTTCTGCAGCCAGCTGCCAGCTACCGGCCTGGTGAGGCTGCAGGCTCCTGTTCCCGGAACCTCTCTCTGGCCGACAGCCACTCCCACTGCAACTCCCGGAGGTTGCCAGGGAGCTGCTTCAACTGCTTCCCTGTCCCTTCATGGCCAGGCAGCCTCTCTCTCCTACCTCGCTGGAAGAGCCATGTGACACCACGGAAGGCAAGGTCCTCCTGGATGGCCATCACGCTCATGCGCCTGGCCTTGTGCTCTCCAGCACAGTGAAGCAGTTGAAGAGGCGCCATGGCGACCTCCAGGAGCTGCAGTGGTAGCAACCACTGGCCAGAGAGCGGCTCTGGGAGCAGGAGCCCACAACCTTAACAGGCTGGCGGCAGAAAGACCCTAGTGCCTTAGTGATGGCCTATTTAGTCATTTACAATATGGACATGACAGCCGGGTGAGCAAGCCCTGGTGCACTCATGGCAGGTTGCTTTTGAAGGGGTAGTTACAGCACATGTCACACCCACCCTACATGCTGATCCCCAAGTCTCTTCGGAAAAGAGTTTGGAGCACCCGCTGAACCTGGCTAAAACTCAGTGAGGACTTTCTTTCCACTGTGACATGCAATGGCGTGAGCTGCAGCCGGGCAAGGAAAGTGGCTGGAAGCCGCTTGTTCTCCGTACACTCAGGCTTTTTCCTGTTCCAGCCTCCCTACCATCTGCCTGAAGGAGGCGAGAGAAGCGGAGAGGGCTGACTTTTTCTCTAGGTTTGTCCAGCTGTTGTCTGTCAGGGGGAAAACAGACAGGGGCCTGAGGAGGAGGCCATTTTCCACCCGACAGCTGGACAAACCTAGGCAAAAATCTAACCCTCACTGGCGCCCAGTTTCACCAACAGTGGACTTGCAAAGGGCAATTGTGAGCTTCCACCTGCGTCAAGCTAGACTGGAGAGGGAGACCGCGAGCGAGTGAGTTAGCACTGAGGAGATGGCGGGAGGAGGGAAGCCAGGCAAAGGGTCAAGCGAGGGGCATCCACAGCATGCCATAGCACATGCACTTTTCCTCAGCCCCCTTCTTTCAGAGGACTACTATCTGCTTGGCTCTTCTCCTGCTTCGCCACCTCTCCTCTCAACCCATTAGCCAGCCTGCCAGACGTGGAGGTGATTGGGTGGGCTTTATTGCGTTCCAGGCATTTCCCACCCAAATGGCATGCCACATTTGTAATGGGGGGAGGTGTTTGGGGAAGGCAGTGGGAGAATTGAGGGGGAGGTGGCAGAGGAGTCGCTTTTGAGCCATTGGTTTTTGCGGGGCAGAGAGTCTTCCCCCTAGTTATGCAGGTAGAGGCATGCTTCCCATTTTGGTATCCCCTTGTAGGGAAAAAAACAAAAAAACATGGCTCGGGCCAGGCTGCTGGGCTAGCGGTAGAACTTCCGCATCCAGGATGGCTCCACCATGCCACCCATATGTGCGTATATACTGGCAGAGGATGGTGTGTACAAAATGAGAGGCTTTGCCTCCCCTGGGCAGGAGAGCCACGTCTCTCATTACTGCCAGAGAGGCTGAGAAAGCATTGCGTGCATACCAAAAAGTCTTTCTGACAGCCTCACCTGTAGCAGAAATGAGAATATCAACTGTATCTAGTTCCTAATTCTCCTTAAGCATTGCCAAGTGAGGAACAGCACTGGCAGACTTTCTAAGCCTGCCTAAAGCAGGTGAAGCTTTACCCACAGAACGAAGAAGAGATATTAATAGGGTTAGATGTTAACAGCTTTTGTCTGAAGGAGGAAGAGGAGTGAAAAGAGAGGGAAAGAGAAAAAAGAGGGAAAGCAGCGGAGTAAGAAGCGCCTCATCTGCCAGGCACTAAAGCGCTGCCACTGCCGCTATAGTAAGAGAGAAGGGGGGGAGGGGGGAGAGAGGCAGAGAACTATCTGATCCAGTCTGGGAGAATTATATCAGGGCTGGTAGCTCTCTCTCTCACACACACACACAAACAGAGGTTGGATCTCTCTCTCTCTCTCTCTCTCTCTCTCTCTCTCTCTCTCTCTCTCTCTCTCTCTCTCTCTCTCTCTCTCTCTCTCTCTCTCTCTCTCTCTCTCTCTCTCTCTCTCTCTCTCTCCCCCCCCCCCCCCGGTGGCAGTGGCAGCACTTCAGTGTCTGGCTGGTGGGGTGCTTTCCCTCTTTCTTTCCTCCCCACCCCATCCACTGGAGACCCCTGGATTCCCTCCCCAACCCTGCCTGGCTCATACAGGCACCACCCATGTGAGTGACATCGAGTTGGCCATGACCACCCAGTGACATGACCACCCAGCCACACCTATCCAGCCGGTCATTAGGGCAGAGAACCAGTTGTTAAATTATTTGAATCTCACCAATGAATACCATGTGCGTACCAGGTAGTAAGGATGAAGGGGAACTCAGATACAAAACAGGTTATGTAGAAAACAAACACATGATCAGTCAAAAAGGATTCATATGCCTATACACTGATGCACAAAGTATGAGGAATAAACAAGATGAACTAGAAATCTAAGTACATGAGGGCAGGTATTATATTGTTGCCATTACTGAAACTTGGTGGAATGAAACACATAAATGGATTAGCAATAGCAATAGCACTTAGACTTATATACCATTTCACAGTGTTTTACAGCTCTCTCTAAGCAGTTTACAGTGTCAGCATATTGCCCCCAACAATCTGGGTCCTCATTTTACCGACCTCGGAAGGATGGAAGGCTGAGTCAACCTTGAGCCGGTGAGAATCAACTGCCAAACTGCAGGCAGCTAGCAGTCAGCAGAAGTAGCCTACTGCTAGAGGGATTTAAATTGTTTAAAAGAAACAGACCTAATAAAAGAGGAGGTGGATTTGCACTATATATAAGAAATATAGGGTCAGTCATACTGGATTTAATTCTCACTAATAGAAATGAAATGGTAGAAGGTGTTGAAGTTACAGGAACCTTGGGGTGAGTGGGTAGTGATCATGCAATACTGGAATTCGACATTATGCAAGCACAAGCAATAGAACAAAGTCAAACTAGAGTCTTAGAGTTCAAGAGAACTGATTTCAATAAACAGAGAGAGCGCTTGAAAAGGATTCTGTGGATGAGAATCCTCAAGGGAAAACAATCCAAGAACTTTAAGAAACTTTGAAAAGTGAGATTATAAAAGCCCATCTAGCACATGTCCAATGAAGAAGAAAAATAAGAGATCTTAAAAGAAACCAGCATGGCTACACAGAGAGCTCTCTGGTAAACTGAAAGACAAAAAGGACAAATATAAAAAGTGGAAAAAGGGGCACATAACTAAGGCAGAATATCAGCAAATAGCCCAGACTTGCAAAGATGAAGTCAGAAAAGCTAAGGCTCAAAATGAACTAAAATTTGCGACAAACGTCAAAAATAACCAAAAAAAAAAAAAGCTTCTTTCAACATGTCAAAAACAAAAAAAAAATCAAGGAAATGATTGGTCCATTAATGGGAGAAAATGGCAAGAAGATGACAAGCAGCAGGGAGAAAACAAAAACGCTTAACTCATTTAGATGAGGGGACAGAAGGGGAACTCATCAGATTTGTAGATGACACCAAATTGGAGTAGCCAACACTCCAAGAGGTAGGGTCAAGATCTAGAAGGATCTTGACAGACTTGAACACTGGGCCCTATCTAACAAAATGAAATTCAATGGTGAAAAAATAAGATTCTACATTTAGGCAAGAAAAACCAAATGCATAGCTATAGAATAGGTTAGTGTTGGCGAACCTTTTCGGCATTGAGTGCTGAAATGGAAGCGCGCATGTGCATATGCCAGAAACTGAAAGAGCAGCTGCCTGGCGTGCATGCTGGGAAGATGATCTTCCGGTTTCCGGCATGCACATGCACACCAGCCACCTGATCTTCCGGTTTCTGGCGTGCATGCACGTACGAAGACCAGCTGGCTAGTGCGTATGTGTGCGCTGGAAACAGGAAGATCATCTTCCTGGCACGCGCATGCGAACCGGGCAGCTGCTCTTCCGGTTTCTGGCGCTCCTGCGCATGTGAAGACCATCTGGCTGGTGCGCCGGAAACCGGAAGAGTAACGGGCGACGACTTGTGTACCCAGAGAGATTGCTCTGCATGCCATAGGTTCACCATCATATGAATAGGTGATACCTGGCTCAATAGTAATATCTGCAAGAGAGATCTAGCAGTCCTAGTGGACAATCACTTAAATATGAGCCAGCAGTGTGCTGCAGTTGCCAAAAAACCCAATGCAGTCCTAGGCTGCATTAACAGAGGGATAAAATTATGATCATGTGAAGTGTTAATATCACTTTATAAAGCCTTAGTAGGACCATACTTGGAATATTGCATCCAGTTTTGGTTGCCATAATATAAAAAAGACGTTGAGACTGTAAGAAATAGAGCAAAGAAGAGCAACAAAGATGATTAGGGGATTGGAGAATAAGAACAGTTGCAGGAATTGGATAGTTTAATGAAAAGAAGGACAGGGGGCGACATAACAGTGTTCCAATATTTGAGGAGCTGCCACAAAGAAGAGGGGGTAAAGCTATTCTCAAATGCACCTGAAGGCAGGACAAGAAGTACTGGATGTAAACTAATCAAATAGAGATTCAACCTAGAAATAAGGAGAAATTTCCTGATAGTTAGAAAAATTAATAATGGACTGACTGAAATTGTGGGTGCTCCAATACTGGAGGTTTTTAAGAAGAGGTTAAACAGACATTTGTCTGAAATGCTATAGGACCGTGATGGCGAACCTATGGCATGCGTGCCACAGGTGACACATGGAGCCATATCTGAGGGCACGCGAGGCGTTGCCCTAGGCCAGCTGATTTTCAGCCTTCCAGAGGGCGGGGGGAGGCCATTTTCACCCTCCCCAGGCTTCAGGAAAGCCTCCGGAGCCTGTGGATAGTGAAAAACGGACCCAACGGGCCTACCGGAAGTTTGGAAATGAACTTCCGGTAGGCCTATTGTGCCATTTTTCACCTTCCCCAGGCTTCAGGAGGCTCTCATAAAGCCTGGGGAGAGTGAAAAACGGCCCAATGGGCCTACCAGAAGTCCGGAGGCTTCAGTGAGGCCTGTGAGCATGCGCGGAGGGCAGCAGGGGGGGTTGTGCTTGCATGCGCGGGGGGGAGGGCATTGCATTATGGATGTTGGCATGTGCGTGCGTGCTATTGCGTGCATGTGTGCCCTTTTGGCACCCGAGCAAAAAAAGGTTCGCCATCATGCTATAGGATTTCCTGCTTGAGTATGGTTGGACTAGAAGATCTCCAAGATTCCTTCCAAGTCTGTTATTCTGTTATTCTGCATTGTTTCACCCATTTGAATGTTAAAAACAGACAGAGAGTTTCAGTAGTATATAGATAATAAACAAATGTGAAAATATTTATTATTAATATAAATATAATAAACAAACCGCGCATGTCGCCATTTTTTTCGTGAATTTTTGGCCGCATGGAAGCAAAATCGTTCCAAAATCTCACAAGGGGATGCGTGCGCGCACGAGATTTTGGCGCGATTTTGCTTCTGCGCATGCGTGGAAGCAAAATTGTGCAAAAATCTCATGAGTGTGCGTCCCCTCATTAGATTTTGGCGTGATTTTGCGCAGAAGCAAAATTGTGCGAGGGGGTGTGCGCGCATAGCGAGCGCGCACATGCCCAAAGTGTGGAGATGCGCGCACAGCGCACCGGCACCAGTAAGGGAGCAACCGGCTGCTGAAACACATGTAATTAATTCTCTCTGTTAAAAACAATGGGAAGTATGATTAGCAAAGAGAAGGTGGAATATAGTGATTGTTGTGGAAACTGAAGCTAAATATGGAAAAAAAGCTCCAGACTCCAAATTGAGAATTTCTTCTGTCTCTTCAGCATATCCGAGGTGCCGAGGTGGTGCAGTGGTTAAAATGCAGCACTGCAGTTCAGCAGTTCAGCTGTTCAAATCTCACCAGGCTCAAGGTTGACTCAGCTTTCCATCCTTCCGAGGTGGGTAAAATGAGGACCCAGATTGTTGGGGGCAATATGCTGAACTCTGTAAACCGCTTAGAGAGGGCTGTAAAGCACTATGAAGCGGTATATAAGTCTAAGTGCTATTGCTATTGCTATTGCTATTGCTATTGCTATCAAGTAAATAAGACTGTAAAAGCCTTGTCTTGGGGAACAGTATGGGAAGAAGTGGCCAAGACTTTGGAGGTCCCTTCCTTAAACAAAGTCTCTTCCTGGTGGGAATCAGATTTCCACTTAGAAATGAAATCCTACTTGGCTAGAAACGACACTTCGTCTGCCATGTACTACTGTTGATAGGATATGCAGCCCTTCCCTGTAAGCAATAGCAATAGCCATAGCACTTAGACTTATATACCGCTTCATAGTGCTTTACAGCCCTCTCTAAGCGGTTTACAGAGTTCAGCATATTGCCCCCAACAATCTGGGTCCTCATTTTACCGACCTCAGAAGGATGGAAGGCTGAGTCAACCTTGAGCCGGTGAGATTTGAACAGCTGAACTGCTGAACTAGTTCAGCCCAACAAGTAGCCTGCAGTGCTGCACTTTAACCACTGCGCCACCTCAGCTCTTGGCAGCTTTTCTCCAGTCAATTGGCAGCTTTTCTCCAGTCAAGAACTGCACTTTATTTTTCTAAGTTGTTTTTAAACTTCTCAGAAGGTTGTTCTTTTTGGCAAGCCACACAACAAATGTAGAGAAAATTCATAGAGAAATACACGACAGATGGAGTTAAAGATTGGTTATATGAACACCAACATTTCCCCCCTTTCTTTTTCATTTGTGGAGCAGAGTGAAGAGATTTTTGTGAAATCATATACAGAGGTCAAGACTGGTGGATAGACACTAAAGGACATTAATTCCTTGGTTGATATTCTTTGCAAACACTGAAATGCCCAAAATGTAATGCCTGCCCATGATTATAGTTATGTTAATTTTGCCCTTGATCTGAACAGGCAAAAACAACCTTGAGTACTTCTCATCTCATTTAAATACATGTGATAAAGGTTTGCACTCAGCAGATGGCAGTACTTAGCTGACCTTGTTTTAGTAGTAACAACAGCAGTTTTAGTGGTCTGGATTAAAAGAAGACTCAGTCTTGTTAGTACTTTGATGGAGACCTCCAGGAAATTCACAGTTGTAGGGGAAAGTTTCCCATCCCTGAAGAAGAGAGCAGCAATCCCTTGCCACAGTGGGTCCAAAAAAGCAACCCAAACATATCCATAGAATTAACAGGTATTAAACTCAACTTGGAGAAGATTGCAATGTAGAGCCCTGTGATGGATTGGGGTTCTGGAAAGACTCCCAAAATCAAAAATGATATGCTGTTCTCTTGAACAGGCAAGTGCTAGAAGTCAATATTGATTCCAAGCCCTCCCCTCTCTCACACACACACAGAACACACAAAAACAGCCCAACAAGCAACCAACATATGTAAATGTACATTTTCTTATGCTGAGATACTGCCTAGTATCAGTATATTGACTTGCAAATTCATTTCTTCATAGAATAATCATAGAATTGAAGAATATCCCAATTAAAAAATAAAACTAAGTAAAATTCCAGTAGAGATGAGAGCTATGCTAAGAACTAAAAAAATACATATACTTTGTGCAATTCAAACTATAGGCCAAGAAAATTTGAATGTAGAAATTAAATTATACAAATTTGCATTGTAGCTCTAATTATAAGTTCTAATCATCTGTAAACTAGTAAAACTCTCATTGTGTTTATCTCACAACCTGGAATAGATTTTATGAATGGTTAAAGAATAGGGATGTTTTATTACAGAATGTGTAAATACCAACTTGTTAAATGTATATATAGATAAATATATAATTAAACAAAATGGAAAAGATATACATGTAAAAGAATGTATATAAAAAAGGAAGAGATAATATGTACTGAAGAAATTCATAAAAGAAATGTAAAAAATAGGATAAAATAGACCAGAAAGTGTGTGTGTATGTGTGTGTGTGTGTGTGTGTGTGTATGAACATATAGAAGGAATAGATATAGAAAAGAATGATAAATATTTACAGTATATGTATACAAAATTGTGTGGACTGATCTTGAGCTATAACTAAGATAGGAACTAAGATTCCTAATATTGTATGTTTGTATGTTATGTCATGTTTTTGTGTATATAAAATTAATAAATAAATAAAAAAGAATGCGTAAAAATCTGGGACCCATTATTCCCTTGGAACTGAAATTTCCATGATGTTCATACAGTTTACAAAGATGTAGCCATTGTAGCGCCCCTGCGATCACGTGATCATGATTTCCAATGTTCCCTGTCAGTTCCCCACAAGCAAAGTCAATGGGGAACCTGGCAGGAAGTTGGTATTTGCTCCAGTTCCCACTGCTTTTTTGTCCACTGTAAAATCATTCAGGTTAACTGTTTAGGTAAGTAAATTTTGACTTATTCTTGAAGGTTGTTTGCCACTACATTTTTAAAAATGATATACAGTAATCCCTCGCTATATCACGGTTTACCTTTCACGGTCTCCCTGCTTCACGGATTTGCATCGTGCATTGTGTTCTGCATTCTGATTGGCTGATTGGTAAAACAGCTTGCCAAGAGCAGTGAAATACACGTGAGGCCAGGGGTGAAATCCTCCTGGTTCGCACAGCTCAACAACCTGGTGGCGTTCGTGGCGCGGGGCTTCCCCCACCCGCTTCCCCCGCCCACCTGGATGTCAGCATCTGCATTCTTTTGCCCTCTGCGCATGCGCAAAGCTGAAGTTACTACTTCACGGATTTCACCTATCACGGGTCCTTTTTGGAACGTAACCCCAGCGAAAAACGAGGGATCACTGTATACCATTCTTGGATGATTTCAGAACAGTCTAGCACTCAGGTAAATAAATATCATTAGCCTAATATTTAATGTTCATTTTGGTCACATCATACTGCATGTTTCTTTCAAAGTATATCAGGAGTCAAAGGGTTGTCTGGTATAATACATATGTTGCAAACATATTAATTAGTATACTAGATTAGTTTTCTGGTAGGTAAGTGAAATATAAAATGCAAAATTGGTCCCACTATTTTTAGGAAAATTTGCCAGGTTTATTTGTAAAATTGGTGCAGAAATTTTGTAGAATGTTCACTCTGAATACTCACATGTATTTTCTCTGAGTCATATGTATATGCAAAAAGTTGGGATATAAATAAGGTGACCAGATTTTTTTTTAAGCGGGACACCATTGACGGGGGGGGGCGGGGCCGCCTGGACGCCGCCATTTGAGTTTTGCCCTCTGTGCATGCTCAGAACGCTGCGCATGCGCAGAGGGCAAAAGAACGCAAATGTCAGCGTCCAGGTGGGTGGGGGGGAGGCGGGAGGCCTTTCCTCGCCTCCCGCCTCCCCTTCGGGAGCCGGCAGTGGCTTGGGCTGGCTCCAGATCTCCTTTCTCCCCCTGTCACTCCAGCAGCCCAGCGCTGGCGGAGGGGGAGCAGGAGAGCCAAGACTCTTGTGGCATAGAGCAACCGGCGTCACTAAACCCGCGCCTCACAGAGGGGCGGCCCAGGCTTCCTCGGGCCGGGCCGCCTTCGACGAGGTTCCCGGGGAGATTTCGCCCCGAATCGCAGACGGTGGTGGATCGGAGAGTCGCCTCACTCACCCCTTTTATGGAGAGGAACTCGAGCGGAAAAACCAGGTGCCGGTCCAAGAAATGCGCGATCCGCATTAGTCAGATCGTATTCCGCCATGTTGGACAGGCGGCTGAGGAAAAGGCAGGTCCAATGCACGTCGCCGCCAGCACGCCTAACCTTAAGTGCGCATGCGCTTCAGGGCGGGCCCGACTGATCTCTAAGCGGATGGGTTCAGCTGGGCGGTTCTTCAGCGGTCAGCATGAGTTACGCATGCGCATAGGGCACGCTTCTCTTTTACGTCATCCTTCTCCATTGAAAACTTCAGCCCTAAGATAAGGTGAGCAGACGTCCCGCTGTTTCGGCATTCTTTCCAAAAAAGCGTGACTTTTTGGAAACAATGCGGGACGCGGGACACATGCTTGAAAAGCGTGTCTGTCCCGCCAAAAGCGGGACGTCTGGTCACCTTAGATATAAATCTAACCAATCAATTACCATGTTTCCCAAAAAATAGGACCCGGTCTTATTTTCTTTTGGGCTCGAAAATAAGGACTAGGCCTTATATTCAGGGATGTCTTATTTTTTTTCACATACAGGAGGCAGCAAGCATGGGGGCTGACGGAAGTGGGAGTATTGCTACTGCCAGCCCTGCCCTCTGTCCCAACATCTACTTGCCTGTGGCTGCAACAGAGTAAGCTCTCAGCGTGCCCTGGCCTCTGAACTCCCTGCCTGCTGGCCCTGCTGCTGCTGGGACACTGGAGCTCGGGTCTTGCTCAGACTGTTGCTACGATTAGGCAGAAGGCAGTGCTGCACTTTGGGATCACCTCCCTCCTAAGTCTCTGCCTGGCTGGTGGGCCTGCTGCACCTGCTGCTGCTGGCCTCACGGGACTCTTCCCCTCCTGGCTGTGCTGCTCTCAGGAGCCCTGCTCGGTGCCTAGCGCAGAGCAACTTTTGTGTCGCAAAGGAGGAAGGAGTGATCTCCCCTCCCTCCTCCATCTGTGCTGCATGGCTGCCACGGAGCTCCTGCCCGCCAAAGCAGTAGCTCACCCAACCCACTTTCTGCCAGTGTGTAATATGTATTAGACTGAATGGGTTTGCTTTGTTCTCCTGCAGCTTTCGTGGGCAGGAGCTCCGTGGTGGCCTTGCAGTAAGATGGAGGAGGGAAAGGGAGATTGGCCCTTCCTCCTCCATCCGTCTGCTCCTGCCTGGTGTGCGGGACAATTTTGGGGGCAGAAAGGAGGAAGGGGCAAACTCCCCTTCCTCCTCCATCTGTCTGCCCCGCTGTAGGGCTGCCACAGAGCTCCTCCCTGCCGAAACAGTAGCCCACCCGACCCACTTTCTGCCAGCGTGTAGATATGCAGTTAGACCGAATGTGTTTGCTTTGGTTCTCATATAAATCATCCCCAAGGAAAGGATGATCAGCAGGAAAATCCCTCCCCCCACTTGCAGATCATTTTCTGAAAGAGTTTTTCTCACCCTGCCTGCCTATTGTGCAGGCGCTTCCGATCTTTCTCCCTCTCCCACATACCAAGCAAAATCAAACCATGATGAATGAGGCGGCCAACAAGAACTGAGAAGTGCTTGCAATTCTTCCTTCCTGCTCCACCCTACTCACCTAAACCAGATCCCCCCTCTGCTCATCAACCCCTCCGGCACTGCACACATGTACATGGCTTCAGCATAAATCATCCCCAAGGAGCATCTGGACAGAGGTGCAGGTGAGCTCCAGGCCTGACAGAGTAAAAACCGTGGTCGCTGCCTGCTCCAGTGCCACAATGAGCTGCGGAACAGAGGGGCCCTCGGCTGTGAGTTTGCTTGGTGCTGCGGATAGGACCGGGGCTGGAAAGAATGTGCAGGAAACACCTCTAGACACCCAGAGAGACAGAATGAGAGGCAGCTTCTGGCCCTTGCTGACTCAGCTGATCCGCAGGGCTGCAATCAAGGGGCCAACCCTCCGTGAGGTGACTAGGGAAGGGAAGGAACTGCCACGTCTCAGGGATCGCTATCAGTGTTTGTAAGGGGACATGTAGTTGGGCTGCCTCCTGTACTGGCCACGCCCACCCCCTTCATTAGGGCTTATTTTTGGGATAGGGTTTATATTAGACCTACCCCCAAAAAATCAGGCTAGGGCTTATTTTCAGGGTAGGTCATATTTTCAGGGGAAACATGGTATATGTCTCTTTTTGCATGCTATTTTGCACAATATTTGCATTTTTAAAAACTTTTTGGGGGAACTCCTTCATGCAGTTCAGATAAAAGCAAAAATTGTAGGATAATAGAGTTCTTGTTCATGATAAGTTTAGCAAATCCAAAATCAGGCTGTATTGAAATTTGAACTAAATAATTCTTCTCTCTATGAGCTATTAGAACAGAAATCTTACTGACATGTAGCTTCTAAAACTAGATCATAAAGAGCACTCAAAGTGACTTAAGCAAGTTAATTTTTAAAAACAAAAATATTTTAAAATGAAAAGAAAAAAATATTACATACTATTGGATAACAATACTGTAGTATCAACTGTATGTTTGAAGCACAGCAGTAAAATAGTTTTCATAGCCACTGAATTTAGCAAGGCTGGAGAAAGAACCTAAAAGGAAGGAAGGAAGGAAGGAAGGAAGGAAGGAAGGAAGGAAGGAAGGAAGGAAGGAAGGAAGGAAGGAAGGAAGGAAGGAAGGATGGAAGGAAGTGTAGGAAGTTAGCACCCACCCCTCTCCTAGGAAAATGAAATATCCTAGGAAATATTAAAAGGCAGAATATATTCTATAGAATATCCCTGGAAACATGCTTTTAAGCAGACAAAAGACTCCTCTTAGTAGCCCCCACTTTTGTCAATGGGCCATTAAGGTCTGGGCCCAGCAACAGTCTTCTACATAACAAATAACCATATTAGGAATTGCCCAAAGCCCTTTCATTACACCACATGGGACCTGGGAAGATTACATCAGCCTGGGACTTAGGACAGCCCACAAGAGTTGCCCCAGCATGCCCCTGGGGGTCTGACCCAGGGGTGGGTTCCTAATTTTTTTACTACGACTCTGTGGATTTGGCTTATTTTGTGGGTGTGGCTTGCCAGCCATGTGACCGGGTGGACGTGGGCCTCGGGAGCTTGACAGCGGCCGGAGAAGCGGGGGGCCATTGCCCTCCCGCAACGCAGCCTCCCGCAGCAGGAGCAGCAAGACCGCGGCAGCGGTTCTTCTAGGAGGCTCCATCCGGCCTGAATGCTTCTCCCCATTCGATGATCCTAGGCTCCTGCCACCCGTTCCCCCTCCTTTCAGCAGCTCGAGAAGCCTCAAACGTGTGACAATGCCTAGGATCATCACCGCGCGTTCGTGGCTTCTCGGACTGCTGAAGGGAGGGGAATGGAGATAGCTCCTGCCGCCCGTTCTTGCAGCGTCTCACTCGCTCCCTCAGCCATCCTCCCCTGCTTGGACTCACTGTGGAGTAGGAAGGCAGCGCATGTACAGTGCCGGAAGCTCGGCTTCTGGGGATGCGCAGAAGAAAATTTTTAAAAAATTTAAAATTTTTTTTTAAAAATGGCGGCGCCCAGGCACCGGCAACCGACCACACCGGTACTGTGACATCACCAGCGGGCCGCTACCGGTGCTATAGAGTGGACCCCACTGGTAGGAACCCACCACTGGTCTGACCACCAATCGGAGTGCATTACATGCACAGGAACAGGAAACTAGGAGGTGGGGCCCAACAGAGGTCATAAAACCAGGAGACTCAGCATCTTCCCTTTCCTTTTCTCTTCACCTACATCTAGAAACATGTGATCCACCTTTTCTGTTCAGGAGCTCATGCCATGTGCTCTCTGTTCTCCATTAAACCTTCTTTCCAAGCAACTTCCATGAATCCAGTGTCTTTTTCCCCACTTGGAACTGAACCCAGAAGGATATTCCTTACAACAGAAGGAAGGAAGGAAGACAGACATTTCTTTTGCTATCTGCTAGGTTTCCTGCCCAGTTGTTTTTTCCTGTCTTTAAAACCTTTTTTTTTAATCCTCAAAAACTGAGAAGCTGGCATGCTGCAAAGCAAATCTCCAATCCCAGGTATCCACTTAACTTCCATGATTGCCTTTAGGTGCCATCAGCTTTCTTAGAATATAGCAACAATGTCCTGCTAGAGCTCAGGCCTTTGAAATTAGCTCACTTGGCCAAAAAATGAACAAAAGTAGGCAAAGGTAGGAGGAAAAAAAGAGGGCGGGGAATTAAAAGGAGCATTTGGTAAAGTAGTGCTTTATCGTTGTTTATTGCACCACAGCTGCCTTTTTGTAATTTGGGACAGTCCCCATTCCAATCTTCAGCAGCCCTTTCCTGACAGAATCCACAACATGTTCCTAAGGAGGGGAGACAAGATGGCAAAGAGGCAGCAACCACTATAAAGAACTCCTCCGAAGGAGTATTTCTTTATCATACCATCCTCCTCCTGTTTTTATTGGAGGCCTCAATACTTGAAAAAAGCTGGAAAGTGTTGGGAAAGTTCCAGGACACAATTGATCATCATGGAAGAAGGCGTAAAAGATGTCTGGCATATTCTGCAAAGCAAGCTTGTTTTGTGCTAGTTCCACAAAACCAGGGGTCCCCAAACTTGGCAACTTTAAGACTTGTGGACTTCAACTCCCAGAATTCTCCAGTCAGCTATGCTGGCTGGAGAATTCTGGAAGTTGAAGTCCACAAGTCTTAAAGTTGCCAAGTTTGACGATCTCTGCACAAAACAGTCAAAAGCCACCTAATGTGCACATAGTCCACCCTACTCACTGAAACCCCTTCATCGGATACAATGCTTTAGAGTGGGATTTACAAGCAGAAGTCTAAAGTCAACAGTTTAAACAACTCTCCACTCCAGTAGAAGAGAACTCTCCCTCTCTACCCACTTCCCCTCTGGACCCACTCTGAACACCCTGCTGCATTCTGCTCTGAAGCTGCACAATCTTTGTGGAGTGGGCGGCATACAAATGCAACTAATAAATAATAATAAATAAATTAACAGAGAATGAAGGAGTGAATACCAACCTGGTAAACTTAAAGAATGAAAACGCAACTGACTTTCTAACCAGACAAAGTCTGCTGATCACACAAACAGTCCTCTCTATCTTTGACTTATTGCCTATAATTTAAATTAAAGCAGACTCTTTAAAAAATTAAAACATATTAACAACCAGCCCAATGAAAACCCTGCCGAATGCACAGGCTTCTTTTACCAAGTGTCCCACAAAAGCAAACAGAAGGGAAGTCAAGGGAAACCTTACCCCTAACCAAGGAAAAGAGAAAGCAATAATTAGAGAGAGAGTTGATCACTTCAATGGAAAAGGATAAGAAACAAGCTTCCAGTGGGCAGATAACCAAGAGAGAGAGATTTTTAAATCGTAAATATTATTTACAGCAATATTATTTACAAATGAATCACCTTACAAATATAATATAAAATAACACAGCAAACAGAATTTGATGGTTAACAACAACAATTATTTTTATCTTTAAGCCAGTTGCAACACTGAGAGGAGCAACGGATTAATTTACCACAGGCTGGGTGGCTTCCATCTAGCAGAGACTGAGCGCCAATTCTACTTACATTTAGGCAATCTCCAATTCCTGAAATGTCGTTTAAAACGAGGCATTTTCTGCAAACTTTTTCAATGTTTCTAAAGCGTGTGTTCTGCTCAGAAGGATTCAGCCTACTCCTTTGCAAATCTGGCCCAAAGACTACTGCTTCTTGAAAGACTAAACATGACCACCAATTTCAGATAATCTCAAGGACACCTTGTTAATTCAGTCCCTGAGAGATGGCTGCTGGGCCAAAAATCTGCTCTCTTACAGCAAGACACTGCACATATGACCTTCTAGAAAAAAAAATTCTTTCAGTGCTCTGCCAGATTCAGGACATCTCATATTATACAAAGACTTGATGACTTGAGAGAAACTCTAGTGACAACCCATAAAACAGCTAGACCTTTATTATTATTATTTTATTATTATTTTATTTGTCAAGCGTATATGATAACAAGCAAAGTATACACAAAGTATAAACATGATTGTGTATATATATATATATATATATATATATATATATATATATATATATATATATATATATATATATATATATATATATATATATAATAGTACAAGCATGATTATGAGTACAAGAATTATGAATATATGGGTGCAATTGGACAGGAACGGTAGGCACGATTGTGCGCTTATGCACGCCCCTTACAGACCTCTTAGGAATGGGGTGAGGTTGATGGTAGATAATCTAAGGTTAAAGTTTTTGGGATTTGGGGAAGAAACAATTGAGTCAGGTAATGTATTCCAGGCATTGACCACTCTGTTGTTGAAGTCGAATTTTTTGCAATCAAGTTTGGCGTGGTTTACATTAAGTTTGTATCTATTGTGAGCTCGTGTATTGTTGCGGTTGAAGCTGAAGTAGTCATTAACAGGTAGGACATTGTGGCAGATAATTTTGTGAGCTACAATTAGGTCAGATCGAAGGCGGCATAGTTCTAAATTTTTGAGTCCCAAAATTTCAAGTCTGGATTCATAAGGAATTCTGTTGCGAATAGAGGAATGTAATACTCTTCTTGTGAAATATCTCTGGACTTTCTCAATTGTGTTAATGTCTGATATGTAGTGTGGGTTCCAGACAGATGAGCTGTATTCAAGAATCGGTCTAGCAAATGTTTTGTATGCTCTGGTTAATTTATCTCTTTTTTACCAACCACCCAAGAAAGCTGCTAGCCCTTTGAGAAAAGACCTGTAGGCATGTGGCCCCCTCCTCTGACCGAGGGAACCTGGATTTGCAGTTCATCAATATAGGGTCCCCTGGAGCAGATCTAAATCCCTCCACCCTGTCAAAGTACCACAACATGCAGAAACTCCAGAGAATAATTAGCCAAATGCTGCTGTTATACAAAAGGAAGGTTTTGACTGCCTAAAACCCTGGGAATCATCCTCTGAATCAGATGATGGCCCATACCAGGAATACAACATGGACTGCTGTGACTTAATATACCCAATAACTGCCACACACTTCAATCTTCAAGCAAACCTTTGCCCGAGGAATCATGTGGACCTATGGCATTGGAAGCCCCCAAAGTAGGAAGTGGAATCATACAGCCCTTCAACAAATTATACCAAAATGAAACAACTATCTCCTAATGTCCATAATGCCAACCCTCACCAAAATTATTTGACTCCATAGAACAGCGCAAGAAATGGCAAAAGCGGGGAGGCGAATTATTATATCTTCCCAGATACTGAAGGAACATTTCATATCAACATCCGTAGACCACAATATAACAGCAGCCACCCCCTGAGACAACAAAGAAGTTCCACACTAGAATCACTATCTTCGCTTTCCTGGAACATTGTGAGATGGGAAGCCAGAAATAGAGACCCTGCCTTTATGAGCTACATCTTCCAATTTAACATCCTTATGTTCCAAGAGATGTGGTCAACAAACAATCTCTTTATGGAATGATATAAGTCATTATCCTTCCTGGCACAAGACAAGGAAGATATCCTGCAGGTTTGAGCACTCATATCTTAACCACTTTAAATACTGAGATATGTTAATAGACTACTTGAGAATCTTGCATAAACAGTTATTCTGAATTTCTCTGAATAGAAACTGCTTCTCATTAATTTCTATATACCTCCATCCCTTGACCATGCATTGTTTAAATTTAGTGAAAAGTGTAAAATTATATTAATGCTCTTCAGTTACTCTTTCCCACAGCCCACGTCGTGATTGCATGGGACTTTAAAGTCAGACTAGGCCCAAATGACAATTGTCCATTTGACAAATTTTCTAAAATTCCTGACTGTCCCCCCCCCCTTCCTACTAGAGAATCTCATGACCACATTGGAGATTTCAGGGGCTCACAGATGCTGCAGACATTCTATAAGTTGGACCTGTAAATTTTGAATGGCACCACTATTACTGATTATCCAGCAAGATTCTCACATGGTATAAGGACTTCTCTGATTGACTATGTGATATGTCAAAAAACTTACCTTTCTCAATTCTTCAATTTCATATTGACATGTGTCCTGAGAATGATCATTGCCCCAATATGTTGCCTCCTTTCTGTCCCTATCCTGTCCCATCTGAAGATATCCCAAAGGGACAAATACACACAAAAAGGACTGTCAGACAAAGGATAAATTAATTCAAGTGCTCTCCATCAATGAATCATTTCCACAATTACATACAGGTATTGTGGATGGCAGCCCCCCTGAACAGGTCTTGCCATCCTACATTCAACCAATCTGCCTTCGTCAGCCACTTCTCTCTACCTATCCATTTAGCACCAATAAAAATCAGAGCTCTTTTTACCAACTCTGGTTCAATAGTGATTGTCACCTACCAAGAAACAACTAATTTCCTGCTTTAAGAATATGAATATGGAAAGGATTATCTCACCTATTCAACCCAGGACCTGCTCCTATTCAAGAGGAAACACAAACAGCTATTACATTTAAAGAAGAGGTATTCCCTGACATAGTCTTGGAACCAATTAATCTCTGCCACTCATTTCAAGAATTCAGTTCTGTTCTGCATATGTATAACTCTTCAGTCTGCTTCCTCTTTTCCATGAATTTCATCCTCTAACCCAGCGGTTCTCAACCTGGGGGTCGCGACCCCTTTGGCGGTCGAATGATCCTTTCACAGGGGTCAGGAGTCTTCGCCCGGACACCGCCATTTGGGTTCTTTTATCCTCTGCGCATGCGCAAAACGCTTTGCACATGCGCAGAGGGTAAAAGAACTCAAATGGCAGTGGCGGGGCAGGGATCATGGTGGCGGGCATGGGGGCGGGTCGTGGGTCGCGGCATTAGGAAGGTTGAGAACCAGTCTAACCCCATCAGCCTCCTCAGTATGGTTAGCAAACTATATGCCAGACATTTGTATAACAAAGTCCTGGACTGGGTCATAACTGAGAACATTTTGGCTGATGAGCAGGAGGCTTCAGAGAAGGTTGCTCAACGATTGAGCATACTCTAATTCTCCAGAATCGAGTTGAGAAAAAACTTCTTTTGAGCATGCTCATTGCTTTATGTAGAGTTCATTGACCTTAGAAGTGCTTTTGACACCATCTCCAGATTCAAACTATGGGAGAAATTAAACTCTTCCTCAATGGATGAAAGACTGTTGCTAATTATACAATATGTAAGTTGTATGAGAACTTCCGGAAGAAGATGCTATGTAGTGCCTATGGACACTGTACCAAAGAAATTCTTGTTAAGTGGGGAGTGATAAAGGCGTATATTTTACCTCCCCTTTTCTTTATTATATATATTAATTCCCTTATTGACAAATTGAACAGTTCATCTATTCATCCACTGAAATTGGGAAATCCATTCTTCTGTATGCAGATGACGCTGTCCTGCTTTCCCCAACACAAATTGGCCTGAAATGGGCACTCCAAAGGCTAGCTGAGCACTGCCAAGATGCCTGGAAATTAATTACACTGAAACCAAGGTCATGGTCTTTGCTAAGCACCCTAAGACGCATATCTGGCGATTAAATAACTACCTAATAGAGCAAGTCAAGAATTTAAATATCAGGGGATTGTCTTCCAAGCTATGGGTAACCGCAAAGCTCATGCTGATTACATCACTTTAAATGCACACAAAACAGTGTCAGTCTTAAAGTTCTTTTACTTCTCCAAAGGAATTCAGCATATACCTGCACTGATTAAAGTCTTCACAGCTAAGGCTTGAGCCCAGCTCCTTTTTGGAGTTCAGTTAGGCCTCTAGAGCTCATTTCTTCCTTTGGAAAGAGTAAGGTGACCAGACGTCCTGCTTTTTAATAATTTGTCCCGCGTCCTGCGGCGTTTCAAAAAAGTTCCGCTTTTTGAATTTGAATTTGCCCTGCACACCCCTCTGCCTCCTGCCTCGCCTGCCCCCTCCTGCCAGGCGGGGAGGGAGGGCAGTGAGAAGGGCAGCCGCGGTCTTGCCTGTTCGTTGCCGCAGAGCCGAAGAAACTGGTAGCGTTCGCAGCGCGGGGCTTCCCCCGCCTGCTTTCCCCGGCCGCCAGGATGCCGCCATTTGCATTCTTTTGCCCTCTGTGCAAGCAGAATGCTTTGCGCATGTGCAGAGGGCAAAAGAACGCAAATGGCAGCGTCCCGGCGGCCGGGGAAAGCAGGCGGGGGAAGCCCCGCGCCGCGAACGCCACCAGCTTCTTCAGCTCTGCGGCGATGAACAGGTAAGCCTGCGCCGGTAGGAACCCACCCCTGGCTGCGATGAAGGGGGGGTGTTTGGGGGGTGCACAAAGCTGCAGGATAAGAGAGATGGACCCCTCCCATCTTGCTCCCCTAGAAACCCCCCCCCCATCAATGGTGTCCCACTTTACAAAAAATAAAATCTGGTCACCTTAGGAAAGAGCCCAGTCTAAATTTCTGAGAATTTAGCACTTTTCACACTGCATTTTGAACATATCTGTTCCCCATGAAGCTAACCTTCTCAAAAGTGAAACTTCTGCCTGATTTACATCTTCTCCCACTGGCTTAAAACCTCTTTCTTTCCAGTAGGTCTGACTCATGTGATGACTGACAGCTTCTAGTGCTCCTGGAGCTAGGCAATGCAAGCCAAATTTCAAATTTATGGCTATTCATGGCCAACCATTTTCTTGATGGGCTACAAATGTGCTGTAACTGATCTCAGGCCATTGATTTAGAGCTGCAAGCCGACTTCTTGGTCCTATCCAGAAAGATCTCCTTGATGTACTCTGTACATCTTCTCCAACCAGCCAGATATCTCAGTCACATAACAACCCCTTAATTCAGAAGGGCCTTTTTCTTAGCCAGATTCGATGTCCTTCCAATAGCCATTACTGAAGGAAGATACAGCAAGATACCCTTTGAACAGGAACTGTATCCATGCAGTGGTGGAATAATTGAATTGACTTCATATCCAGACCCAAACACATATTATGTTCCACTGTCCTCTCTATACTAGAACATGCCAGGAATTATTATCCCCACTTTTTATTAAATACTCTGGCATCCTGGTCATTCCAATTGGTTTTGTCTCAAAATGTCTCACCCGTTCCAAAGTAAAAAGCAGAACATACTTTTGTTGGAAGAAAGACCAAAAAATCTGTAAGGCATTACAGGTAGTCATCGATTTATGACCATAATTGAGCCCAAAATTTCTGTTGCTAAGCAAGGCATTTGTTAAGTGAGTTTTGCCCCATTTTAGACCTTTCTTACTACTGTTGTTAAGTGAATCACTGCACTTATTAAATTTGTAATGCAGTTAGGTAAAGTTAATGGGAAAGCCAGATTCACTTGTCAGAAGATTGCAAAAAGTGATCAGATGATCCCAGGACACTGCAACCGTCATAAATATGAGTCAGTTGCCAAGCGTCTGAATTTTGATCACATGATTTTGGGGATTTTGTAATGGTCGTAAGTGAGAAAAACAATCATAAGTCACTTTTTTCAGTGCCATTATAACTTCAAACAGTCACTAATGACCTGTTGTAAGTCGAGGACTACCTGTACTTTGAATCAGAATAAGTAACTTGACCAGCAGGAACACACACACCCCTCTTTATTTTTATAGGTAGGCTATTGGACATACGTTTAATAACAGCCTAATAGAATGGCAGAAGATTATATGCCAGTGTAGGGAAGGAATCCATGTAACAAATGAACATCACTTGTGAAGGCAAGCTAAATTGCATATAGAGAGCAGTAGATTGTGATATTTTAAACATGGAATTCTATGGTTTCGTTTACTGTATTTTAAGTGCCACTAATACATATTAGATCTGATGGTTGAAACAATTAGTCATCTGCTTATTAGGTAAGGACTAGCCACTAGCATGGGAGGTACCTTAGGTTAGGTAAGCCACTAGTATGGGAGATACCAATGCATACTGAAGTGGTGAGCCATCCATTGGCTCTATTCCTTCCAGAGAAATGAGAATGAAATCAACAAAGGGGAACTGGAGTTCATGCTCCTGCTATCAGCTGTTTACTGGCAACTTCAACTCATAACTGCAATTCTTGGTAATTTGGAGTCCAGAATCATTACTGTCAGTTATTCTGTACTATTCTGTGGGAATATTAAACTGGGGAAATGCTGACAAAAATGGGACCTTTGTGCATATGTGAAGGAGAAGCAATCTAGAGAAGCACACTAGCATCAGCTTAGATAAAGAGTAGCATAAAACAGTTGTTTATTAGCCCTGCAGCCCCTTCTTTATGTTTATTTCTTTCTTTTTTCTGCTCTCCACTCCACATCAAAGTGCCTATCTCTTTTGCTAGCCTGGGAAAAGTAAACAAAGCATACTTATTTTCTAAGGAGGCACCTGGAAGATACAGTATGCTTCCCAGGCATTTCTCTCCACAGCTTGGCTCTACCCAGTTTCACGTCTTCCAAAAGTTCAAAGGCGGCAGGAGATGGATTTAAAAAAAAAAGAGAGTGATCATTGAAAAAGAGATGCAAGACAGACTGTTAAAAGAATGGACAAAAAGCATTTCAAAAAGTGTATGGTCAATGGCTTCAGAGTCATGCTCTTGGATATGCTCAGGATTAAATTGCCAAAGGAAAAGTGGGGAGAGGAAGAAGAGAAAACACCCTATTGCTAATTTGTATGGCTCTCGACAGCAAGATATAATGACTTATGGTTTGGCCTAAGACAACAGATTAAATTCTGGCCTTACTTAATAATTCCTTGCATGGAGCCCTGCAGGTCAACATATATTCTCCACTGAACATTTTTTACCTTATTTAGACACTCTCTAACACTTGGTTCATGGTTTGTAACAATGGGTTGGATTATTTTTTAATGCCAGGCAAGATTCTAGTTTCCAGATGCCATCCAAACTATCTCATGACTTTACCTGCTAGTTAATGCTATCATTTTAAGAGTCTGCATCTCTCCTGTACTTCCTTTAATCTTTTTTAACTGTGACCTGGTTGTTATAAAGCCAATTGCTCTATTTATTTTCAAGGCGTGGGTTAATAATCACACAGCTCAAAGATTCAAAGCAAACATTTAACATCCACCAGGAAAAGTATTTTACTTACTTATTCAAATAAGAATGCATACAATATTTACCAACACTTAGTGAGAAATGAAATGTCTTTGAGCTCTGGAATGTGCATGATAAGCTGAACTAATAAGAATATGTTTGCAAAAATTCTTTTTTAAAAGTAGTATTGTAACATTTATGTCAAAAGTATTGTGCACAGGAGATCTTTTAACATTTTTGTCACAGTTTGGGCATATTCGGAGTTGGGCGGCATATTATTTCCTTATTTCCTTATTTCCAGTGGCAATTTAGCAATATTCTCTTAAATTTTCAATTACTTACTGTTTTTTCTTTGCTAGAAGAACTTGGTAAATGTGTAGACACGTAGACAGTATTCTGCAATATTTTAACATTCACTAAAATGATCAAGGAAAAGAATTCAAATGAGCTAAAATGGAACTGACACAGAAATCAGCATTTAAATTTGATAAAATCAAATTTAAAACAATTACTTATAGACTTGTTATTTATGTGCTATTGCCTATATATGACAATACTTTTAAAACTTATAAAAGAAAAAGGCACTTTAGAATAAACGAAAAGATAAATCAAACACCTATATACACAATCCTATAATACAATGTCATTATTTCAAATACTGAAGTTATGTTAAAAAGTCCTTGCACTGTGAAGAATCAAAAGTTGTTTTACTGCTAGGTGGCACCTTTCCTTAAAAACAAAACAAAAACAAGACACCTGTTTAAACTTCTGAGGAATGCAAAACAAATAGTTATGTCATAAACTGAAGGATTGGCTTTGTGTGTTTATGTGTCTGTGTGTGTTCCAGCAATTTGAGATTAAAAAGAAGTAGGTACATTTAACCCAGCAGAATATTCAGTTCTTGGAGGAGGAGCCACGGCGGAGATGGCGGAAGAAAATCTGGCTCCGCAAAACAGCTGATTGTCTCTCCGGCCGTTCGTGGAAAGGAGACTCTGCCCAGAGCTTTTTCGTGCTCTGGAAGGATTGCGAACATATCTGGCACCAGTGGGTGGTGGCGAAACATCTAGCCACACACGGATAGTGCCGTTAGTCTCCTTCGTGTCTTCGGCTGCAGAGACCGCTGCGGAGGCCGCCGCCCATTTTGAAGCGGTAGGGACGTCGTGAGGGCCGGTTTCTTTGAGGCCTGACGGTAGCTTTTGACGATCATAAGATCGGGAGAACCCATCGACCGAAGCGATTGAGGGCGGATTTCCCATTCGGAGGGGAGAAGGCGAGCTCGGACGACACGCCGGTCGTTTGGTGGTCGGGAGCCCTGCTGATAGTGGAATCTCCCCAGAGATATTAGCGTGAGGCTGGGATCAACTTCCCAAATGCGGCAAGGAAGATCGAGGTCGTTTTTGGGAGAGAGCCTTTTCGAACGAACGCCCCTATACTGAACTGACTATAAATTGACAGACTGCGCAGCACTTGGAGCTGGCCCTTCGGCGGTGAGGGAAATCTGCGACAGCCAGGTCCCCCAAGGCCAACCGCGGAGATCGCGGCCGCCATTAATTGCTTGGTGGCGGCAAAGCGGTGACCTGTGTTATTTTTGGGGAATGTTTACTGAATGCTTGTACCATCTGCATCGGTTTTTGAGTTTGCTAACATCGCTACTGCTGGGGGGGAGGGTTATTTTGTTATCTTACTACATTATCCCCCATAGCCGCCATTTATTCCTAGGAAGACTGTTAGACTCTGAGTCTCTGAGGCGATAATAATTATTGTGGCCCTTTTCCATCTTCCGCCCTCTCTACCTCTGTGGATGTCTCTGGTCATTTGAAGATCAGTACGATCGAGACGAAGATGTGGCGGATTATTAGGGCGACTGCGATGATTAGCACTTTCTCCTGGCTTTTGCACTTTTTGTGGGGGATCCCCCCCTTAGGTAGAACTAGATCTTATACCAAGGGGAGAGGGATTTTGGACTCCCGAAAACAGCTGAGTAGGGAAGATTGCTCTTTGCCCCCCGGATTATCGATTCCCGGATGCCGATCATTATTATTACTATTCTATGAAGGAGGACAAATATACACTGACTCTGAGAACTGGAGACTCTGTCACCTACTAAAGTCTCCTTTGAAAACATCGCAAAGACGCTGTGTGATAAAGGACAGAACAGTTATGAGACCTGGGTAACAGCAGGGATCCGTTTTATATTACACCCTCACTTGATGGTGTCTCCTCTTTGTCTTAAACTTGTAAATCTACCTCCGATATGTTATGTGGGTGCATGATTGTATGATTCTTGGAGTATATGTGTAGACTGATTGATTGGAAGAATGAAGAATGCGGGTGCTTGGGCCCCGGCCCCCTTTACTGAGTGTGAAAACAGAAGTGGAGGGGCTCTGGAGCCTAATCCCCGACCTAGAATGAGTGGAATGGATGGTTTGCCGGAAGAGTGGGAGACCAGTGGGGGAGGGGAGGGGATCTCTGGTATAAGGGGGAGCGGGAGCATTATGGTCATAACAGGGAGAGGTAGGTATGGCGGGAGCAGAGGGGTAGGCCGCTCTCGGGGAATGAGAACTCGCTGTCTCCAAGCGATTCCTTGTTCTGGCCCCTCTGGTTTGGTTCCATCTTGCTCAACCCGAGGTCCTGGTAATCAGGGATGTCAGGGCCCTGGGCTTAAGCTGCTGCTGTTGAACGCCAGGTCAATTACCAACAAGGCCTCCCTTGTACGGGATTTAATCCTGGAAGAGGGGGCGGACCTGGCATGTATCACTGAGACCTGGCTAGGCCAGGAGGGGGGGGGTCCCCCTCTCCGAGATGTGCCCGGACGGGTTCTTAGTGCAGCATCAGCCGCGACCCCAGGGAAGGGGTGGAGGAGTGGCGATTATAGCTCGCCAGAACCTTAATCCTCGAAGGAGCCCTGCCCCGGAGATTGTTGGGTGTGAGACGCTCCTTCTGAAGTTGGACTTAGGGGTCCAGGTGGGCCTTTTGTTAGCGTACCTGCCTCCTAGCTACGTTACAAAGGCCCTGCCTGTTCTGCTCGAGGCGGTAGCAGGGCTGGCGATTGAGTTCCCCAGGTTGATGGTGCTGGGGGACTTTAATTTGCCATCGCCCGGTGAAACCTCGGAGGCAGTCCAGGAGTTCATGGCTTCCATGACAACCATGAACCTGACCCAAGTAGTTCAGGGTCCGACTCATGAGGGAGGTCACACGCTTGACCTTGTGTTTCTCTCGGGGCAGTGGAGAGATGATCTGAGGCTGAGGGGTTTAGTCACAACACCCTTGTCGTGGTCAGATCATTTCCTTCTGAGGTTGGATTTCATGGCACCACTCCTCCACCGCAAGGAGGTGGGGCCGACTAAGTGGTTCCGCCCCAGGCGCCTAATGGAATCTGAAGGATTTCAGAAGGAACTTGGGGAAATACCTGACTCCCTGGTACACGATTCATCTGAGGCTCTAGTGGCTGCTTGGAACCAGGCGGCAACGGGGGCCTTAGATCGGATTGCGCCTTTGCGGCCTCTCCGTGGCAGCGGATCCCGGAGGGCCCCTTGGTTTACTGAGGAGCTCCGGGAGATGAAGCGCCTAAAGAGACGCCTAGAGCGACGATGGAGGGCCAGTAAAGCTGAGTCTGACCGGACACTTTTAAGAACTTACATTAAGTCTTACTTAGTGGCGATAAGGGCGGCAAAATGCACGTATTTTTCCGCTCTTATTGCGTCCACCGACTCCCGCCCAGCCGCCCTGTTTAGGGTGACTCGCTCCCTCCTAGCCAAGGAGGGAGCTGAAGATCCCTTGCAGGGCAGAGCTGAGGAATTTTCTCAGTTTCTGGCGGATAAAGTCGTTCAGATTCGGACAGACCTGGACTCCATTTGGTCAGGGCAAGCCGAGATGACAGGGGTGAGTCTTAGTCCTGTTATATGGGACGAGTTTGAACCTGTCACTCCTGAGGATGTGGACAAGGCCATAGGAGCGATGAGCGCCTCCACCTGTTTATTGGACCCGTGCCCCTCCTGGCTGGTCTCTGCCAGCAGGGAGGTGACACGCGGCTGGCTCCAGGCGGTTGTGATCGCTTCTTTGAGAGAGGGATCCATCCCACAGCCTTTAAAAGCTGCGGTGGTGAGGCCCCTCCTCAAGAAGCCTTCCCTGGACCCAGCGGATTTAAAGAACTTCCGTCCAGTCTCCAACTTACCCTTCTTGGGTAAAGTTGTCGAGAAGGTGGTGTCGCTCCAACTCCTGCGGCTATTGGAGGATACTGATTATCTGGATCCCTTTCAATCGGGCTTCAGGCGCGGCTACAGTACGGAGACTGCTTTGGTCGCGCTGATGGATGATCTCTGGCGAGCCCGGGATGGGGGTTACTCCTCCATCCTGGTGCTACTTGACCTCTCAGCGGCTTTCGATACCATTGACCATGGTATCCTTCTGCGTCGTCTTGGGGAGATGGGAGTGGGAGGCACTGTTTTACGGTGGTTCTCCTCCTATCTCTCTGACAGGACGCAGTCGGTGTTGACAGGAGGACAGAGGTCGGCCCCTAGGGCCCTGGTTTGCGGGGTGCCACAGGGCTCGGTCCTCTCGCCCATCCTGTTTAACATTTACATGAAACCGCTGGGTGAGATCATCCGACGGCATGGGGTGAGGTATCAGCAGTATGCTGACGATACCCAGTGGTACATCTCCACCCCGTGTCAGTTCAGTGAAGCAGTTGATGTAATGTGCCGCTGCCTGGACGATGTGAGGGTCTGGATGGGAGTGAACAGACTCAGGCTCAACCCAGACAAGACTGAGTGGCTCTGGATATTGCCTCCCAAGGACTATGTCGACTGTCCCTCCTTGGTTCTCGGGGGAGAAAAATTGACTCCCTCTGAACAGGTTCGCAATTTGGGTGTCCTCCTAGATCCACAGCTAAAATTGGATCAACATCTTTCAGCTGTGGCTAGGGGGACCTTTGCACAAATCCGTCTTGTGCACCAATTGCGACCTTACTTGGAGAGGGAGGCCTTGCTCACAGTCACTCATGCCCTTGTCACCTCACGGCTTGACTACTGTAACGCGCTCTACATGGGGCTACCCTCGAAGAGCATTCGGAGACTCCAGCTGGTACAGAATGCAGCTGTGCGTGCAGTAGTGGGTGTACCGAGATACACCCACGTAACACCTATCCTTCGCCAGCTGCATTGGCTACCAGTTAGCCTCCGGGTGCAATTTAAGGTGTTGGTCGTTACCTTTAAAGCCCTACATGGCTCAGGGCCAGGTTACCTGCGGGACCGCATCCTACCACATACCTCCCTAAGACCGGTTAGGTCCCACAGAGAGGGCCTCCTCCGGGTCCCGTCGGCCAAACAATGTCGATTGGCGGGGCCGCGGGGGAGGGCCTTCTCTGTGGGAGCCCCGTCCCTCTGGAACCATCTTCCACCAGAGATCCGAACTATCCCCACCTTACTGGCCTTCCGTAAAGCCCTAAAAACATGGCTCTTCCGGCAGATGGGGTGAATAGGATAAGCAAATTCCCCCTGAATGTTGTGTTTTATAATGTCTTCTTTTTAATTATTTTTTAATTTAAATTTATGATTACTGTTTTAAATTGTACGCTTCTTACTTATGCTGTACGCCGCCCTGAGTCCCATGGGATTGGGCGGCTTATAAGAGCGTTTAAATAAATAAATAAATAAATAAATAAATATTTGCCTAAAAACCTGGACATTTGCACTGCCCCAAGAGGGCCCATGGTAGCCTACTCTTTGCTGCATATTCTAAGCTGCATTTGAAAAGGCAGGGAACAAGAAAGCTGGTTGGTTTGCTGAAGTTATGGTTTTATCTTGGTTTTTTTTAAAGGAAAGTTGTATTTTCTGTAGTTTAAAATGAGAAGTAAGAAGCAGAAGAAAAACAAATTGTTAAAGGATCATGGTTGAATGATAATATTATGTACATACACCATTAAAAATGAATAACCGAAGCAAAGCATAATAACACCATATGGAGAGACCAAAATCCAAGAATCTTTCCTACATGGCCAACTTAAGAGAGCTGGGTGCATATGTTTTTCACTTATACACATCAGTTGATGCTGTTGAAAACTAGAAGGAAGGGTCTATATAAACAGCATAGATAGAAGCCTTTTTGAGCCATGAAGTTGGCTAATTCCTTTCTAACATTGTCCAAATAGATAGCTATCACTGTCTCTTGTGTTACTAAACCCCATAGCTTAATTTAGTGTTTCTTGGCCTTAGCAACTTTAGCATGTGCGGTCTTCAACTCCCAGAATTTCCCAGCCAGCATGGCAATACATTTTAAGGTTGCCAAGGTTGAAAAACACCTTTAACACCTGAAAGAAAATCTTTCTTGAATTGAACCAATAACTACATGGAAACATTGCTGTTTGGACTTATCATATTTTCAAGTGGCCAATCAGGACCAACATTAAAATGTTGCACAGTTTTGACAGATGACTGGAGCAAGTGTTACCACTGGTAATGGGTTTATACAGGCAAGGGGGGGGGGAATTGTGGCAAATAACTAAACCCTTGTTCCTCTTTGCAAATTTGTACAGTTCTATTTTTCCAATTTAATCTACAACCCAACTAATACACTTAGCTTTTTAAGACTGGCAAAGATTATTAGGTGCTGCCAACAATTAGCGGTGACCTACACACTGTGTAAAGAAATACTTCCTGTTCATTCAGGTTCATGGAATGTCTCACAGTCTGGGAAAAAAATTTCCTGCACCAATTTTCAGCATGTCCACAAATTTATACAGCTCTATCATCCTTTACTTTATTTATCTTCTTTATTGAAAGAATCCTAAGATTGTGAAACTTTTTCTCATAAGGAAGATGCTCAAACCTATCAGTCAGTTTTCTTGTACTTTTCTGCATTTTTCTAGGTCTAAAATAAGTTTTAGAATATGTAGCAACTTTTTAAAACTAATTTCTAGTGTGTTGCACCATGGATTTATGAAAAGATGTCATAATATTGTACTGATATTTTCTATTTCTGTTTTCTTTATTTTCAAAATGCAATTAGACTTTTTCACAATGATTACACATTGAAGATATGTCTTCCTCAAGCTATCCATCATTAACCCAGGATTTCCTGGTCATCATATCAAGTTAGGACCTGTGCAAGTTAGGATTGTTTGCCTCAATATGTATCATTTTGCATTTGCTTATGTTAATTCATATTTGCCACTTTAAGACCCATTTTCCCAATTTGGACATAGCAATAGCACCTAGATTTATATACTGCTTCATAATCCTTTGCAGTCCTCTGTAAGTGGTTTGCAAAGTCAGCCTATTGCCCCTAACAATCTGGGTCCTCATTTTACCAACCTTGAAAAGACGGAAGGCTGAGTCAACCTTGAGCTGGTCAGGACTGAACTCCTGGGAGTCAGCACAATTAGCCTGCGATACTGCATTCTAACCACTGTGTCACCATGGCCCTTCAATAAGATAAATGTTAGAAGCTCTTTGTTTTCCTTTTAATGATCCTGTAAATCAGGGGTGGCCAAACTATGGTTCTTTGAGGACCTGTGGACTTCAACTCCCAGAATTCCTGAGCTAGCCATGCATGCATGGCTGGCTCAGGAATTCTGGGAATTAAAGTCCACAGGTCCTCAAAGAACCATAGTTTGGCCACCCCTGCTGTAAATGATGATATCAGCAAACTTAGTAATCTTACTGCTTGTTCTCTCCCTCCCTTAAACTAGTATTTAACTAGTTTAAAAGACTTGACTCTGCAAGAACCTTTCATTTCATAGTTTTAACCTATTCTGACTCTTTAAGATCAGTGTGCCTCCCTTGAAGATGAAAACATGCTGTATCAAAGTAGATTTGAGTCAAACTGGGATAAGAAATCTGGTTAACATGGTCTGTGCTTCCCATTTTATTTATATTGGAGTGGAGAATTCTGGGAGTTCAAGTCCACATATCTTAAAATGTCCAAGTTTGAAAAATTCTGCTTTAAAGCAAAAAAATAAAATAATCTTATAGCATTAACCAGTTTATGATATTGTAAAGTCTCATAGATTGGAGTCATCTCCATAAGATGCATCAGTGTACATAACCACGTGACTTGTACACAATAGGCTTGTATAACACAAGAGTATGAAAATTTTGATACCAGAGGGAATATTTATTGATACTATTGTTTGCATCTGGTTTCCACCTTTCTGTAAGATCTGCAATATTTTAGGATTGTCAACAGTAGAAAAGAATGCGAGAGAATCTTTTTCCACCTCCTTGGCGATTAAGAGGTAGGGTGGTATTGATACCCATTTTTCCATCCTATTACAATGCACGGGTCCATTCTTCCATATGCCAGTTGAAACTCTGTGAGATTTTAAATCTGTCAACTTAGTTCTTTTATATTATTGTTCTTCATTCTGTCTTACTATTGTAAGATGCCTTGAGGCCCTCTGGTGACGAAATGCAGAATAATTATTTTAAAATCAACTGGTTGTATTATCAACCAGTTGTTGGGCAATAAATTATGGTACCTTTATGCTATCCTTTACAAGATAGCACTTTCTTCAGCATAGATAGATGTGTTTCTGGTAGGAAGTTTTTAGTTACAATGACTATCTCTCTTTCTCTCTAAAAACTAGCAGTTGCTTCAAAATGCTTCAGCATAGAAAGTTTGTAATAGGCGCATATGGTATTTGCACAACACGTTTAGAGCAAAGCTCCAGAACCCTTTTGACTAATCATCATGTTTCACATGTTAAGAGCATGCTGTAAGTATTGCCAGCCAGCCAGCCAGATAGCTTGCATATATTGTGGAGATAGTCCATTCACAAAAGGAGTTCATAGCAGACCTAGCCAGTCACACACTGGTGAGACTGCACCAGTAGTGGGTTCTAAATCCTGTGCATGCGCAGAAGCATGCCGTGCTGGTGGGCGGAGCCTCCTGCTGCCACTTCTACCTGTTTGCTGAACTGGGCCGATGGACTGCACCCTGTCTATTCTGTTGTCAATCATTGCACTCTCCTTTGCCATGCTCTGGACAGATTGAAAACCCTTCCAACAAGGAGAACTGCAGTTACCTCTAGCTTTGTTTTATAAAAATGCCATGTGGAATTTAGAGGCATTCCTGGAAATAGAAGTAATTCTGGAGTCTAATGTTTTGTTTTTCAGTATGTTAAACAGCCATTTCATTTCATTGACTGTTATAATACACTTCAAAATGTACAAAAAGCGGCAAAGGATCTGGCAGGTGACTTGAGTAGGGTCCTCAGCCAGGTAAGGAAAGAACTTCCTCCAGATGAATGTTATTTATTTTTATTATCAGAAATTTTCCCAGGCTTGTAGGGGCATGTTATATTTTCCATTCACCAGTAGATGGCACCCTCACCTTAGGTTTCAGTGTTGTTTCAAGTTTGATAAATTGATTAATCCAATTTTAGTTCAATTTATGGAAACAAAGTCAGCTATTCAAGTATTTTATAATGCTTTTCCAAAATAACATCTACCCAGTTTAAAAATCAAATTCTATGTTTTAAAAGATCTTTAGCTTTCCCTCCCTTAGTTCCTTTCTTTTGGGTCTAGGATTTTTCTCTCTATGGTTGTTCACTGTTTTAAGAAATAGTTCTAAGAGTCTCTTTTCCTGGATTTTCTTCTTTTTTCTTTTAAAGTTAGGGTCTAAATAAAAAAAGAATCTTTTCACCCAGCTCTAATCACTGTTCATTTATACCGCTCCTGCACATTTCTTTGTTGCCTCGGCTGTCCTAGCTTCATGGCAGCCATGATGGCTGCCTCTTCTCCTCGTCGAGGTTGAGAAGGAAGAAGTCCTGGGTCAAGCAGGAGAGTTGCAGCTCTCAGTGACCTGCAGGGCAGCCCTCTTTTTTTCACGACCCCTACAGGGTGGCTTTAGCTTCTTTTGGAGCCCTCCAACAGGGAGAACTCAGCGCAGGAGTGCAGAGACCCGCACCTCACGTCTGATCTTGCCGTGATGTCAGCCGGAAGTCTCATTCATCACAACATTCATCTGGAGCAGGGGTCATCAACCTTTCAAACCTCAGGGACCACTACATTCATAATTTTAAATCCCACGGACCACTAATATGAATTCAGTGGGCCGCTCAGTGAACCTCCTGGACTCCCAGTGATGGGATGGGGTCCTTCAGGTACTTAGCTTGGCTGCCTGTTTCTGCAATCTTAGACACCCAAAGAGCCATTTGGACCCATTTCCCACAGAAAACAAAACACCGGGATCTCTCATCTCTCCCCCCTTCTCTCTCCTTCCCTCCCTCCCTCTGTCTCAACTTTCTCTCTCTCTCTGTATCTCTTTCTCTCTCATCTCTCTCTCTCTCTCTCATCTCTCTCTCTCTCAGTATCTCTCTTTCTCTCCTCTCTCTCTTTCTCTTTCTCCTATCTCCTCTCTCTCTGTCTCTCCTCTCTCCTCTCTCCACTCTCTCTTCTTTTTGTCTCTGTCTCCCCTCTCTCTTTCTCTCTCCTCTCTCCCCTCTCTCTCCTCTCTCCCTCTCCCTCTCTCTCCTCTCTCTCCTCTCTCCCCCTTTCTTTTCCTCTCTCTCCTCTCTCTCTCCCCTCTCTCCTCTCTCTCTTTTTCTCTCTCATATCTCTCCCCCCCTCTCTCTTTCTGATTCTCCGGTGAGACCGAGGTGCACGCAGCACCAACAAGGGCCAGAAGATCCAGCAAGAGATGAAGCTTTGCTCCCGCTCTGGAATATGGAGTGAATCTCAATCCTCCGTCCTTCCCTTCTCAGGCCAGGCGAGGAGTTACTGGGAGGGTGAGGGGCGGGGATAGCCAGTGGTGGGATCATCTGACAGGAAGCCACAGCAGGGGGACGAAAGAGCCATGGGTTGCCAACACCAATTGCTTTGGCCTGCCTGTGCTGCCATCCCCACCTTGCCACAACAGCACCATTCCCTTGTTCCGGCCAGCAAGGTTGGCCCTACTCCTTGCACGTTCACCACCTGCAAAGTTGCAAGTTGCACGTACCTCCCTCTATGGCAGAGATTTCCAGCCCCACTGTGAGCTACCTGGCCTGTCCCATATTCCAGAGCTCTAGTCACAGGACTGGACATTGGTCATCCCTGAGCACCTCCTCCACCCGGGTGCATCGCGGACCACCAAAATTTTCTCACAGACCACAGGTTCATGACCTCTGATCTGGAGGACTGTAGTGATACTTACTGTTCTATAACTATTTACTTTGTGATTACTGGAGATTCTATTGTGAGAATAAAGTGAAGTAAAGTGACTTTTGATTTGTAGAAAGCTGCCTGGACTATTTAAATGAAACTGATTAATACTCCTGAGATATAAAGAACTATGATTATTGAACTTTCTGAGGAGCAACATTGGACTTGAATATATTGTTTTTGGGCTATTGAGTAAGAGCGGGACTTACTAAAATAAGACAAGATGCTTCACCAGTGGGAAATGAGTGAGATTTCAAAAAAAAATGGTGTTAATGTTTCAAAGCATTAGGGACACTATGACAAAGAATCACAGAGAGATAAAGAACCTATTGCAAGGCATAAATAGGAAAATAGAAAATATCCTACAACTGATAATGAATGAAGATCAAAGAGTCCAGGAAAGAGAGGAGACAGCAGAAAGAATGGAGGAAAAGATAGAATAGACAAACCTTAAAGCAAGATGATGAGAAGGAGAAAATGATAAAGATAATAATGACTGATGAAATAAACCAAGGGAAAAGTACCTTAAGAGATTTAAAAATGGAATCAGATAACCTGGAAGATACTTTTGAAAGGGAGATAGGGGTGTGGATGGACACTCTGGAGACCTGGCAGCTTAGGAGGATAGAGATGGGAGAAATATTCAGACTGAATGGTGAAGACACAGATACTGATAGAGAGAAAGATCCAAGAGAGGCGTATGGGAGGCAAGCTATAAAACAAATAAGAATTGAAGTATTAAAATGAGCAAGAGATGATGGATAGAAAGGAATTTTTTTCTTTCTTTCTTTTCCTAATATAATGATGGCCTGATTAAAAACCAGAATAGAGGTAGAAATAAGAACACACACCTTTATACAAAGCAATAGTTATATGCAGGGGCGGATTGCTTACTTACTGATATCGGTGTGCTGCGTGCGCATCTCCACGTTTCGTGCATGCGCGGAAGCAAAATCTCACCAAAATCTCTCTTGCGCGCGTGCATCCCCTCACACGATTTTGGTGAGATTTTGCTTCCGCACATGCACAGAAACAAAAAAGCCAAAAAATTCTTTTAAAAAGATGGCGACGCGGGCAACTGTCCGGCGAAGACGGCACCGGAGCAGTTGCATGCAAATTGCGTAATCAGCGGGTGCCTACCAGAGCTGCGCACTGGAGTGCACCGGTAGGAACCCACCCCTGGTTATATGGGAAGTTTGGAGGTTGAAAGATGGTACTATTAGGTATGATTAAACAATAGGATGATTGGTACTAGAATGGCGTACTGAGACTTTGAATAACCAAATAATGAAGGTTATTACTATATCTTGATATAAACATGTGCATTAACACTAGGATTAGTAATGGTGGCCTGACAAGAAACTAGAATAGAGGTAGAAATAAGAAATAGGGGGAATATTAGCAGATATAATTTTTATATAATAGAATATAAGTAATAACTAGATGGAAAGATTAGAGGTTGAAAGATGGTATTATTATGTATGCTTAATAATATCATTGGCATTAAAATGGAACATTGAAATATTGAATAACTATTCTAAAACAAACGTGTATATTAATACTAGGATTATATAAATTTTATTAATGTAACAAATATTGTTGTTATTATTGCTATTTGTATCAAAATGAATTATACCCGGAGGCTACACTGTTCATGTATTGATATTGATAAAAATCCAATAAAACTTTAAAAAAAGGAAAGAACTTCCAAACCAGGAATTGCTGTTTCCAGACTGTTCTTCTTCTTCTTCTTCCATTCATTATGCACTGAGAGAATGCAGATCTCCACTCACCAATTATATTTCCTGGATATATTAATGGTTGGATCCTTTATATGGTTTCCATAGTACTTTCTGTTATGTTCATCTACCAGACTCCCAGTCCTGCCTCATTGATCTTAAACATTCTTTCAGTTAAAAATAAATGCAAAACTAGAATTCTATAAAACAAAGCAAAAGTTTTATGAATAATTTCTTCTTCTTCTTCTTCTTCTTCTTCTTCTTCTTCTTCTTCTTCTTCTTCTTCTTCTTCTTCTTCTTCTTCTTCTTCTTCTTCTTCTTCTTCTTCTTCTTCCTCTTCTTCTTCTTCTTCCTCTTCTTCTTCTTCTTCTTCTTCTTCTTCTTCTTCTTCTTCTTCTCCTCCTCCTCCTCCTCCTCCTCCTCCTCCTCCTCCTCCTCCTCCTCCTCCTCCTCCTCCTCCTCCTCCTCCTCCTCCTCCTCCATCAAGGGAGATACAAAACTCTGAACCCCTCTATTTTTATCATATCATAGATATTTATGTAATGATATTTATATTATTGCTTTGCGTGAATCCTGCTCTTTCTTTTATTTATTTCTTTGTTTGTTAAATTTATTTGCTGCCTCACTGTGGGGCTGCTCTAGGCAACTTACAATACCAAAAAGGAAGACGAATGAAAAAGTGTCTAAACAGAAGTAAAATAATAGAACAAAGTAAACAATAACAAAGGAATACAATAAGACCTATCCCGAAAATAGGCCCTAGCATGTTTTACACATGCACCTAATATAAGCCCTACCCCCAAATAAGCCCTACTTAAGAGCCTGTGCCAATTCCATCTCACCATGAGGTGAGGCAGGGTGATGGTGGAGCTGCCCCACGTGCCCACACCAGCTTACCTCAAGGCCCCCTGCATCCAGGCCATCCACGGCCCGACATCTGCCTTGCAACAGCAGCATCAACAACCGTGTGCAGCAGGAGGCCACCTGGCACCGGGCCACTTTTTCTGCTTGCTCGTGGCCGCATTGGGCAGGAGGACATGAGGTGAGGCAGGTGTCAGGGTGTGGATGGCCTGGCTGCAGGGGCCCTGAGGTAAGCCAGTGCGGAATCATGGGAAAGCTCCACCCCACCTCATCTTGTGGCTGTGGCATTGGCGCGTTGGTCTCCTGCTCCGTTGCTGCCATGAGCAAGCAGAAGAAGCTGGATGGGACTGCTGGAGCCGCAAGGCAAGGCAGGTGTTGGGGTGTGGGTGGCCTGGTTGTGGGGGCCCTAAGGTAAGCCAGTGTGGGCAGCTGCATCTCTCCCTGATTTGCGGCATTGGCACACCATGTAGCCTCCTGCCCTGCCGCGAGCAAGCAGAAGAAGTGGGCTCCCATACATTGGGGGGGAAGACACCCCGGAAAATAAGTGTGCTAGTGCTTATTTAGGGGCCCAAAAGAAAATAAGACCTGGTCTTATTTTGGGGGAAACACAAGTACATCAATATGATAACTAAAAAGATGGATGCATGGAGATCAGAGAGCAAGGGTGGTGGTGGACTGCTGTGATATAACAAATCTGTAATCCAGGTTAAACAACTAGCTTGACACTATAATTTAAAGTTGGTTTAGCTAATCATTATTTTGCATTTTGTAGAATCCTCAGTGTTCGTTGACCAAATGAAATTAGTTATTTCTCTTTGCTATTCATTTTCTATTTCTTTCTTTGCCTTAATTTTAATATAATTTATAATAGAAATTTAATCATTTCTAAGACATTCATTCATCCATCCATCAATATGGCATGGGAAAAATTGTCAAATGTTTTGTTAGACATTATGTCCATAACTTTTTAGCAGACTTACTTTAGACTTAGCTTTAGTGTATTTAGATCCTAATACTGTGCATCCAACCAATATATGTATATTTCAAAGTTATCCAAATTGGAAAATTAGTGCCAATTATTGCCTTCCAGTATTTAATATTTGACAGTAGGTAAGCATGATGTTGAGCTTCAGATTTGGAAAATCAAATCCTCCCTCAGATTAGATTAAAAGTGCATAAATATTATTTCATCACTGTCATTACCAATCCAGAATTGGTAAATTTGAATATTAATTTGTAAATAAGATCTGAAGAGGTGGTCGACGAAGCAATTGTGTCAGCTATGATTGAAGTTAAGTAGTTATGTTTCTAGATTTCTTCCTGTTTGACTACCTTAGATGAGGTAGTAGTTTAATTAAAAGTATTCAATTTCTTCTCCACCCAGTTCCCTTGAATAAATTGATTTGGACAAACTGAGACAGCAGACAGAAAAATACTCTTGACTAAGGAATGTACTAAGAACAAAAACTCTGGGTTAAAAAAAATCACAACCCTGAAAGAGATAAGTAAATGAATTGTTAGCAATGTAAATGCTGAGGAAAATAAACCTCTAAAAACATTTGTGTGTATAACCATGGCATAATATAAGCAATAAACTGTTTTATATCCAAATAAATTTACAATAAAAATAGGATAAAATTTGTATAGCAACCAATATAATTACAAAATAAATAAAATACATATTAATACCAGTTTCATATAGCGTATTTCAGCAATCAATCCTTCATCAGTGATATTTTGGTACTATTATATTCCTTATACATGATGTATTGCTTTACATATTTCCTTTTTCTTTATAATATTATCTTTGCAGATAACATTCTTTGCCACACTGCATGTTTGTACATGTTTATCTTGACTGCATGATTGATTTCCTTCTTTGCTGCTTTGTTCAGCAGTTTGCAGTGCAGTTTGCAAACAAAATAGGAATATAAGAAATTAGACAATTAGGACTTACCAAATTACGCCTTACTTAATCACTAAGACTGGTTCACTATCAAGCCATGGTAAGAATGACCAGTGCCATTTTTTAGAACATCATCTGAATCCTGCATTTGTACCAACAATAACTTCTCAACACTTTTTAAGGCTAGACATACCGTAGTTTGGATGAGATGAAAACAAAGCACAGATTGAATATCACTTAAGAAGAACTGTAGATGCATTAATGTTAATTATTTGAAAATTGTCACATTCATCATTTGTAAATCCAGAGGCAGTTGAGGATCAAAGAGTTCTCTTTCAGATTGTGAATGAATTTACTTTTTAAGGAGGGTGGCAACATAATCCAAAATAAGCAGAACCCAAACTTCAGAGTCTAATGTCCACCCATCTTTTCTGGGTTGAATTTTAGTTTGTTGTTTCATCATCCAGCCCATAATGAAGCAACTTTTAAAGATATGCATTGCTCCAGTGGTGGATTCATACCGGTGCTGTCCACTCTGTCGTTCCGGTAGCGGCCAGCAGATGGCACTGTTTGCACGCAACCGCTCCGGTGCCGAATTTTTGGTTTTTTTTGCTTCTGCGCATGTGCGGAAGCAAAATCTCGCTGAAATCTTGTGAGTGGACGCACACACACGCGATTTCGGTGAGATTTTGCTCAGAAGCAAAATTGCGTGAGGGGCGCGTGTGCATAGTGAGTGCGCGCATGCACCAAATGTGGCGATGCACATGCAGCGCTCCGGTAGCGAGGTAAGTGAGCAACCCACTCCTGCATTGCTCCCTTGGAATTAGGTGCTAAGGAAGAAAATATTAGAACTGGATTTAGTCAATATAGAGGAAAAACTATTCCAAATTCCTAATATTTCCTAGTCATTTCATACAGATGCTCAATAGCACGAAGGAGAAAATGGATGGATTCATAAGGGACAGTAAAGATTAGCAATTCAGGTATTGAACAATTCTCTCTCTCATAAACCTTTTGAACATAGACTGATAGAAAAGATCAGAGCTGATAAAATGGTGCTCCAAGGCGAATTCTGCCAGATGATTAGTATCTTGGTTGAGGGTATTAAAAGTTAAGAAAGATTCAGTAAAATTATTGAGGGTCTCTCCTCCACCCTATCCAGTTTTACCTCTTGATCACCCACAATGGTGACCAAAGTAGTTTCAGTGCCATATTCTTGAAATAGATCCAGAAAGTCAGTACCTTTCTGGTATATCTGATATGATGAGGCTAACAACTTCGCAATTACATTTCCCAGAAATTAACCTATAATTGTACAAATCTTCTGTGTGAAGCAAGAATTTCTTTAATAAAGTTCTTACTACGGCTACTTACTACTTAATCACCTCTCCAGCAAGACTATGACTAATTTTATTCAGAATAACTACAGTTTAGGAACATAATTTTGCAAGTTAGTTTATGCTTACCTTCTTATCTTTTTATACTCATATGAATTATAAAAGGATCTGCCTGAGCCTTTTCCACATATTTTCTGCTTGTTTTGCACTTAATATTTGTCCCCCCCCCCCCATGGCTTTGGTAATAGATCTCACCTATTTCTGTCAGGATAATAGTCTTTACTTTCTGCAAAATGCTTCTTTTAAAGAGGCATTGATCACTTTCTTTAATTATGGAATCTCCTCTTGGCCAAAATAAACAGCTAGAAGAAGTACAAATCAACCCTCCCTACCACTGAGATTTACAAACCCCAAATAATCTAAAATACCATGAACAACAGAATAAGTGGGCCTACCAAAATTCTGGAATCCAAACTGAAGTGATGCAATCTGTTTTGGCCACTTTCCTCCATTTTCACTTAACATCCTATTATGTTTTATCACTCATAGTTTCCTTGTTAGCTATGTCAAGAGATTAGATTCTACAAGAGAAAAGAGGACACTTAGGAGAAATGGTGGTAACTGCCCAAGCTGTTGTACTCCACAGATTAGCCATAATATCTGTTATATTGCAGTTTGTTCATAAGTTTGTCCCGAACAAAATCCCTCTGTATGGATGCTAAGAGTCAATATCAATTTGATAGCAATGTTTGTAAGTGACATGAATGAGAATATGTGGGTACTAGTTAACAGTCATCAATTAGATGAGTCGACTCCTTTCCCTAGTAGCTTTTTCTACATGTTTTGTGATTTCTCTGTCATTAATTTATTAGCAATCATAGACGGGTGGGCTGCTGGGGGTTCACAGGGGTTCGGGAGAACCTCTAGCTAAGATTCTGTGCAGTTCAGAGAACCCCCAAATCCCACTCCTGACTATCCTGCCCCTCCCAGGAGTCCCCACATGGCCCGTTTTGGATGCAGATAAGTGCAGGGTGCACGTGGAGGCTCGGGGAGGGTGAAAAATGGGCCTACCGGAAGTGTGGGAAGGCCAAAAATGGGCCCATTTTTGGCAGTAGTGGGTTCTAAATCCCATCACTACCGGTTTGTGCACACACTCACACCCGCACTCGATGCTTCTGCGCATGCACAGAAGGTTCTGCTCATGCGCAGAAGCGTCCCGGGTGGGTGGGCGGAGCCTCCCACCACCGCCACTACCAGTTCGCCAAACCGGGCCAAACTGGGAACAACCCACTGCTGGTTTCTGGCCTCCAGAGGGCCTCCAGAGCCTAGGGGGGCCGTTTTCACCCACCAGGAGGCTCAAAGAAAGCCTCCGGAGCCCGGGGAGGGCAAAAACACCCCCCCCTTGTGGTGGAGGAGGCCGACTAGGCCATGCCCACCATGGCCACGCCCACCCAGCAACCAGACAGAGAACCCCTTCCTAAAATTTTTGAAGCCCACCCCTGATCATAGAGATCTATTAGAAGATACAATGAAGTTATATATGTCATAATATCATTGCACAAATGATATATGGTCCATATGATATCATTTGCCTTCCTTGCTGTCTCCTTTTGTGGATGTCCATGTTTGCAAAAAATGGTTTACATTTCACATAAGTTGTAGAGCCCTTTGAGACTACTGAGTTAATACTGTATATAGTTTAGTAGCACACTGTGAAATATGGCAGTTGTATGAATAGGCAATTCTTTGCTGTGTTTCCTTTTCAGAAATACATTTGCTAGATTTAGAAAAGCAAGTTGATCGGAAAAAAATGTAAGCACTTAACTCATGCAGGCTTATGATTGTGAACAGCCCATGGTTTGCTTCAGATGTAACAAATTAACAACAACTAAACTTGATTAGTTTATCCACCTCGTTTGGCAGTAGGACTGAAGCATACACCAACGCCAAATGTATACTGTAAGCAAGCCTGATTAATGAAGAAGAATATATATATTGTATTTGGTACATAAATTGGTGCAGGTTGATGCAGGTTGTTATGATACAAATTCCTTGCTTTTTGCTGACTGAAATGATGGTGGCAATGATTTAATGATGGTGGTGCTTAAATTGTAAATTTAGATGCAGTCCTTCTAGGACTTGAATCCCTTTGGACACTTTTTCATGATTATAAATAGATCTAAATCTGTTATTAGAATTAATTCAATTAAGGGTGGGTGGGGATTATATGTGCACTGTCTAGCTCTATAATGAAGCTCTGTCATCTTTAAAGACTTCTTAGGAGCTGCCAGAAAGACTCTGTAATGATAGGGCAACTATCAGGACTTTATGAAAAGCAGTAGTAGGTACATTTCCCCACCAGATTTTCTGAGGGTTTTTAAAATCTATGTAATGTATTTAATTATAGCATTTATAAGCTGCTCAAATTGAATATTTATTTATTTATTTATTTATTTATTTATTTATTTATTTATTTATTTATTTATTTATTTATTTATTTATTTATTTATTTATTTATTTATTTATTTACATTTGTATGCCACCAATTCCCAGAGGACTCTGGGCGGCTCAATACTATGAGTATTGAGTATTGAATACTATGGACAGCTTATAAATTATAAAATTCAGTAGTTCATAGATACTCGGATAACCAAGAAACATCAGCATTTGCATAAGCCTAAACCATACAAAAAGCAAACACCTCCCCACCCCAACATCGCTCCAGTTAACTGACTTTTGGAATAAGAAACAGGAAAATCAACATCATATTTTTTTGACTTTCCACACAAGTGGACAGACTGCTATGGGGGAAGAAAGTCCTGCAGGTAAGGTAACAAGCCATAAAGAGGTTTATTGGTCACAATAATGCAGTCACCACTGTATTCTACAATCTACTACATTCTGAACCATTCCAATAGTGGTAAATATCTGTAGCTCCTTCTCTGAGTTTGTGGGTTGGCTTCCAAATGTTTCATTACCAGACTAGGTAACATCTTCAGTGGAGTTTAGGGGATTAAACTCTGCTGAGGATGTTACCTAGCCTGGTAATGAAACATTCAGAAACCAACCCAGAAGCTCGGAGAACAAACCTTCATCCTCATTCTGAACCATCTTTCTGAATAGTCTTCAAAGGAGCCTCAAGTAGAATGGAATTTGCAACAGAAATCTGCTATTTTGTTTACTAAATGACTTAAAATCTTATTACATGCTTCTTTAGTTCTTTCATGTTTAGTTAATAAAGTTAACTAAAGTTAATAAAGTTGGAAGCACAGATGAATCTGGTAGCTGTGGTACAGATGTAAGATATAAGAAAAAGAGATAGAATGCGTGTGTGTGGGAATCTCAAGGGTAATTGATGAAGCTCTCTTTTATTAATTCTTAAACTATTTCAAATCTTCTATTAGGCTATTACACTGTTCTACAAATGTACAATTTTTGTTAGTTTCAGAAATGAAATGTGCCATTTCTTAATGAATTTCACATGCTAAATTCAAATATAATAATGAAATTTGTTAGTTAGCTCTAGTTTTCATGCAATGGACATTTTACATTTTCCAACTACAGGTAATAGGCAAATAATGCGCCAAAACGTAATATGCATATATAAACCTGTATATTTTTATAAAAATTAAGTGAATTATATTCGCAACAGTGAATACATGAAATAATCTATTGTATATATTTATTTTAAAAAAACTAAATTAGTAAACAAGTTTAAAATGTTCAAAAGTTTAAATTTCCCATTAATCTTGCCTTCAGTTGTGTCCCTTTTGCTTCTCTTGACTTTTCTTTTGTATTCAAGGAAAGGATTGTCTCTTACAATTGTTCAATAGTAGTCTGCAAGCATTGATGGGCTTCCTTTACCTTGATATCTTTTTTCCATAGCTGCAACGTCTTGATGGGAGTGCTCCCCATGCTCGTCACTCACTGCTCCACAATTTGATGGAAAGAAATTCAGATGAGAATGTAGAAAATGAATTTTTAAGGACATGTTTCAATCAAGATTTTTGTAGGCCTGGATGAGTTTTTCAACCACTTCCTTGTAGTTTGCTGCTTTATTGTTTCCAAGACAATTTGATGTCACTGACATGAATGCTATCCACGCAGTCTTTTCCTTGCCATGCAACAGAGAAAGAAACTCATCATCGTTAATAAGTTCATGGATCTGTATGAACATCACTTGCCAGGAGATTCCACTGCTTTAGTCTTGAACCTAAAACCTCTGCCTTGTTCTTCGGAAGATCCAGATCTCTTATTAGATCATTCAATTCCATTTGTGTTATGAGGTGCGGTTCAGCGGATGTGGATGGCAGATAATCCTGGTCATGTAAGGCTGTTGGTTCATCATTACAAGCTTCCTGAGGTTCTTCCTCACTGGATTCAACTATGAAAGATTCAGGCGCTTTTGGAATTGGTAGTCCTTCTCCATGAGGTACTGGACATATTGCTGATGCAATGTTTGGATACTGCACAAACAACTTTTTTTTCTTAGTAAGACCTTTCTCAATTGGAGGCACCATACAAAAATAACAATTACTGACATGATTTGTTGGTTCTCTCCAAATCATTGGTACTGCGAAAGGCATAGAAGGCTTATTCCCATTCAATCCATATAATCCCAGTCTCAATCCATATGAATTACAGTATATGTGTGGCGCCCAGTTTTTGTCCTGGTCTTCTATTTTGCAACCGAAATACAAGTTGTAGGCTTTCTTAATCACGGTTGTGATCCTTCATTTTTGGGATGCAAAAGTAACTTCGCCGCAAATATAGCAGAAATTATCTGCTTTATTTAAACAGGTTCGAGGCATAACTAAATTTACTAGCATAAAACAATGTTTAAAGACTCTGTGTAACTCGCCAAGCAACAGATACTGTGATTTTTATAGAATTTGGTGATGTAATATTATTTGGTGACGTAATAATATTGCATCATCTTGGTATGTGTGGCAGTTTTCTATTGGTCACCAATACTGACTATGTAATCTATGGTGTAAGTTGCATCATGCATTTTATAAACCTTACTTCATTAGTTGGTTGCTTATATCATGGAAACTAGAGCCAATATACATTTTTAAATGTTATTTTCGTTTTTAGCACCCCAAAATTATGTAAGAACAGTTGTTTTCATGCTTGCAACTTTTTACCTGTAGAACAGTGTTATTGAAAATGTAACCATGTATTTTGCTGTCCAGGTAAGCATTTACTTCATTTAATATACAGTAATATCTATTCATCCATGAACTGGTAAATCTCCTTTTCAGGTGTTGCTTTGGTTATTATTTTAATTTTGCAACCAAGTAGATCATTTCTCAACCTGAGATCTCCATTTATTATTCAGAAAGAACTAGACAATCCTAACATAGAGCTATTGTAAAAATATCAAAGTAACACATAGGAAGTACTGTATTTCAAAGACTCTAAAATGTTACGTATTAGATTTTGTAATGGCATAAGGCAACTGAAACCATCATACTTTAGGGAATGTATTATGACTATCACTAGAACCATCCAAATGCTAACCAGGTCTAGTTCTATTTGGAAATCATTCAGTTGACTAAATTTTGGCACAGGTGTGAATGTGAAAAAAGAACCATATCCCCTTACAAATTTAAGGAGCTTTTGTTAAATTCTACTAATTATTAGGAGCATTAGCCAAGATAATAACTTTTTTCACAACTGTATCTAAGATTTACAAATTAAATTCTGAAGTTACGCGAACCAATATTATTTTATCACAAAATATTGTTCTATGCTCAGTGTTAATATATTTATCATTTTGGAGAAAAGAAAATAGTTTTCAATATACTGCAACTAATAAAGAGCTTAAAGGTTGTTTGTGATGGTGGCAGAAAATTATTAATAAAAGATAACTATTGGTGTTTTTTATAAACATATCTCCCGTTTGTAAAAACTAATTAACATCTGGGAGGGAATCAAAATAGGCCTTTGAATTCATTGCTATCAAATTGCACAACAGATTGTGGCTGGAGACATTTCTTCTAAAACATTATTTATAAAGGACCTTGGCCAAAACAAGTAAGAACTTTGCACAAAGAACTTTGTTTATTGCCTTCCTCAATTCTAATGGTAAACATTTTATTGTACACCCTTTGATTACAAAGGTATATCTTAGTCTACATTGTACAATACATACCATAACAATATATTATGTCATTGTACAGTGTTGGAAATTATGGAATTGTGGAACTAATAATCCAAAAGTGACAGAATATTTGAATATAGTTTTAAAATGAGAGTACTGAAAACAGAACAATTCACTTGGAAAAGATCCTTTGTGGTTAAGAATTAGTTATATTAGCAGGGTAATTCTTCCAGGTTAGTTTGTTATGTGTACAGATGAACATAAGATGGCAGCATTTCAAAAAAAAGTACTAAGATATAAAATAGAAAATGATCTTTCATTTTGTTCACTTTGCTCATTTCGTTATTTTATTTTAACTTAACTGAAATCATTATCAAAACTAATTTTATCAAGACAAACAAGTAATTAAATCTATCAGGATTTTATACTTCATGAAATGCAGTTGGGTTAGCAGTGAGCAGCGTAAAAAACTTGCCCAAAATTAATAAAATGAAGGAGATGCTATGTTTTCACCACACAGAAAAATTTCATAGGAAGGAAGGAAGGAAGGAAGGAAGGAAGTTGTTATACCAAGACAAAATGTCTAGTTACATTATCAGACAGTTACGTTAGGGAACTATCTACCGTATGTGCCGGCGTATAAGATGACTTTTTACCCCTTGAAAATCTTCTCAAAAGTTGGGGATCGTCTTATATGCCGGCTACTGTAAATTCCGAGCCGAAGGGAGCTGAAAAACGGCCGTGGCCACATCCCCGCCGTTCTCCAGCCAAGCGGTGGGTGGGTTGCTCCCCTCCTCTCCCCTCGGAGGAAGAAGGAGCCTCTGTCACTGTCTCTCGCGGGGCTCCAGCCACCCTACTGAGTCCCTGACCGCAGCGCCGGCAGGGTTAACGCGCATGGGAGGGAAGGAGAGCGCGCACTACCGCTGCTGCTGCTTTCGCCGCTCCGATATTTCTTCAGTGGGCGCGTGCAGGAGGGACCGCGGAGCAAAGGCGCCTGGCAGCTTAAGGCAAGAGGCGGGCGGGAGACGCGGGCAGGAACCTGCCCCGATGCCACCACTTCTGGCATCCCCGTGCCTCTCACCCCGCTCGCCGGGTGTCTCTGCTCAGCGGTTCCTCCCGCGCGCGCCCACCGAAGAAATATCGGAGCAGCGAAAGCAGCAGCGGCGGCGGTAGCGCGCGCTCTCCTTCCCTCCCATGCGCTTTAACCCTGCCAGCGCCGCGGTCGGGGACTCAGTCGGGTGGCTGGAGCCCCGCGAAAGACAGTGACAGAGGCTTCTTCCTCCGAGGGGAGGGGAGGGGAGCAACCCACCCACCTACCTCACTTGGTGCGGTTCCCTGCACTTGGCGTCCTGGAAGAGAAAGAAAGAAAGAAGGAAGGAAGGAAGGAAGGAAGGAAGGAAGGAAGGAAGGAAGGAAGGAAGGAAGGAAGGAAGGAAGGAAGGAAGGAAGGAAGGAAGAATCATTACCAATGCTATGATGGAAACCACCAACTCAAAGACAAATATCACTTTGGAGCAAGGAAGCTGCTACAGCAGCAACAAATTAAACAGCACAAACACAGGGATTCTCTCAATATCCCATTGTCCCTATTGGACAATATTGGAGGGTTGCCAGAAAGTTTCTTCATTGTTCTACAGAGAGCAAAGTAGTTTTCACAGTACAAGGCATATGTTGCCTAATTGTCTATCACAAAGCTTGTAATTGTGAAGAAATTAAAAAATCCAAGGTAGAAGAAAAGGGTTCCTGTTATTGGTTCTTTGTCATAAAATGCATAGAAAAGGCATCAGATGGATTCTTACTTGTAGGAAAGTATGCAATAAAGTGTGAAAAGGAAGGAAGGAAGGAAGGAAGGAAGAAGAAGGAAGAAAGAAGAAAAAGAAAGAAAGAAAGAAAGGAAAGAAAGAAAGAAAGAAAGAAAGAAAGATGGTAGGAAGGAAGGAAGGAAGGAAGGAAGACAGACAGACAGACAGACAGACAGACAGACAGACAGACAGAAAGAAAGAAAGAAAGAAAGAAAGAAAGAAAGAAAGAAAGATGTTAGGAAGGAAGAAAGACAGAAAGAAAAAGAAAGATAGTAGGAAGGGTAGTCTTATACGGCGAGTATATCCCAAACTCTATATTTGAACTGGAAAAGTTGGGGGTCGTCTTATACGCCCAGTCGTCTTATACGCCAGAACATACGGTATAGCTTATCAAGCCAGCCCTGATGCTGCATAGATTCTTTTCTTTCTTTGGGTTTTAAAATGTTGTTTTTTGAAAAATATATTTTATAATAACCAAGAAAAATATATCTATATATTTATATAGCAACATTAACAATATGACTAGAGGAGGAGGATAAGGGAGAGCTAGGCTATTATATAATTATCAGACAATTGAAATCATTGACAAAATTGCTTAGAAGTAGAAGTATAGTCCTTTGTCTCTTTGAAAAAGACTGACGTTGAGAAAAATACATATGAGTAATTCATTTTTGTAAATTGTGTATTGAACTTACCTTCAGGAATGGCGTAATCATGATATGGCTATCTAAAAACTCCAGAAGCATCTAGAGGTATTTCTAATGCTAAGCATAGAGCTAAGAGGAGCAACCATTCTTGACATATACTGACCAGTCAGTCACATTAACAATTCTGTTGATTGCAATACACCAATAATTAGAACATAGAACACAAAATAATAAGGTTAGAAGAGACCGCCAAAGTCTTCTAGTCCAGACCCCTGCTCAAGCAGGAGACAGTATTCCAAGGGAATGCTATCATATCATCATAGGTGAATTAATATTATATGTTCTGAACTGGATTTCTAACAGTACAACAATTTTTAACACCATAATAATTGTAGCCTGCCTTTATTAATGATTCCGTGTAGTCACAAAAATTGACATTTCTGTTGCAGTAACCTCGTTTCAAAAGAAATTTGGACAGGGAGGCTTTGCTCACGGTCACTCATGCCCTCATCACCACCCGGCTGGACTACTGTAACATGCTCTACATGGGGCTACCCTTAAAGAGTGTCCGGAGACTGCAATTGGTGCAAAATGCAGCTGCGCGAGCCATGGTGGGTGTACCAAGATACACCCACGTAACACCTGTTCTTCGCCAGCTGCATTGGTTGTCCATTAGTCTCCGTTCGCGATTTAAGGTGTTGGTTATGACTTTTAATGCCCTACATGGCTCAGGATCAGACTACCTTCAGGATCGCATGCTGCCACATACCTCCCTACGACCGGTTAGGTCCCACAGAGTTGGTCTCCTCCAGGTCCCATCAACCAAGCAATGCCGGTTGGCGGGACCATGGGGGAGAGCTTTCTCTGTGGGAGCTCCCTCTCTTTGGAACCAACTACCGCCGGAGATCCGGACTATCCCCACCCTACCGGCCTTCCGTAAAGCCGTTAAAACCTGGCTCTTCCGGCAGGCGTATGAATGATGGGAAATGCTTTTAATTTTTATATGTATTTTTAATTGTTTTCTATTATTGTTTTAAATTGATTGTTCATCTTTGTGTTGTACGCCGCCCTGAGATCCCCTGGGAGATGGGCGGCCTGTAAGATCGAACAAATAAATAAATAAATAAATAGGACATTATTTAGAACAATTTTCCACTGGTTTACAAGAACAGTATGATCAGTGTCTCAGTGCTATCTTTTAGTCCAGCCCTTGCCAGCCTCTGATGGGATTTTCCATCTTTCTACACTGCATCATCGCCTGCATGATCTTGTCTGGTCACGGTGCTTCCTCTGCTTGATCTTCCTCCCAGGTGCTCTGCTGCTTCAGGCATTCTTTCATCTTTGGGTGCCATACATTCTACTGTTAGATATTTTATTTATTGACCTTAGGGGCTATAATAAATTAATTAATTGGCTAAGTGGTAGAAACATTCTCTTATATATAGCACTTCAATTTCTTTAACACAACATTCATTCTTTATGGCATATTACCCCATTATCTCTTAACTGTATTTTCCTAATATTTTTCACCCATTTCCCCATCTTTAATAACCGTCCATCTCCTTGGTCCAGCTTTTCCTGATTTATCAGAATTTGTAAACATTCCTTTTCTCAATCAAATACAGCTACCTTTGATACATTAATTTTCTTTAGAATCTATGTTCCTTGTTGCATCACACAAATTAGCTAACTTTTGCAGGAAATTGTTGGAGTTCACAGACAAATTCATGGTGCCATTTCCATAGAAAAGTAAATGTATACAAATAGTGTCATATTGTCACAACCAATACATATATAATGTCTCCATAAGGCTTTTCTTATTTATTAATAATAAATGCATGAAGTAGCCAAGAGAACATCACCCATTCTTGAATTTCTGTACAATGCTGAACCATTGGTTAAAAATTACATTTCTCCTTACCAATGCTTTAAATTTAATCACAGTACTCAATTTTTGGGCAGTGTTAAAGCCGTCTGACTCAGGATTAACTCCCTATCTCCAGATAATTATAACAATAAAACTTTCATTTCATAAGAAGATATCTCAAGGCACGGCAAATTCACTAACGCATCAAAAATGAATATTTTGTAAATTAAAGACATATTAACTTCCATGCAGTATAAGCAATAAAGACATTATACATTCTAACAGATAGTGTTCACTCACAATTAATCTTCTTGGATTTTCTTTAGCTAGATGTTTCAATCTTAATCCTTTTTTCTTGTTTATATAATGTATAAAGAGGCTTCCCAACTGTGCTATGAATCCACTGAAATCTTCTACTGTATTACAAAAACGACAATGGTTCAGTTTACAGTGCAACTGGTTTCACTCCAGTTAAGGAAAATAAAATGTTGCAGCTGTGAAAAGGAAAAAAGCCAAGCGAAAAACCCCACTCACTATTCCTGGGGCAGAAGCCCTGAAAAATTAATTATTTCCCTTTACATATATTCAAACAATTGACGTTAAAAATGTATTTCCCAGATATTATAGCTCCACTTTTTCTTTTGAACAAATTATTCTACTACTTGTTTGAAAATAATAGTCACATCACTTCCACGGCCTCCTAATCATGAGATCATTCCAAAAATTTCATGACCCCTCCCACTTTTCATCTCCTTTGGAAAGTCAATTTTCCCTAATTTGTCCCAATTCTCTATTCTTTTGAATCAGAGTCTTCCCCTCTTTCCCTTTTCTGCTTCTCTATATACATAGCAACGCTGACATATTTCTGCCTTACAAACAGCATGTCCTTCACAGGACTTGTGCACCCATCTATTTGTCCTCCAAGATCACCTCCAGGATGCCTGGCTAACCATGCTTCAGGACCTGTCTTATAATGCTTCTCTTCACATCATTTCCACCCTGTAGCTACTTGTCTGTCTGTCTGTCTGTCTGTCTGTCTGTCTGTCTGTCTGTCTGTCTGTCTCTCTCTCTCTCTCTCTAATCTATCTATTATATTTCTACCTGCTGCAACTATGATACTGTTCAGCTAATTCACAGTTAAACAGTGTTTTCTATCTTCTCTTGATACAGGTTTTGCTATTTGTATACAGTTTCTGGTGCTTCTGCACAATGCAGTCAGGAGTCTGAATTTGAACTCCTGCATTGCCTGGAGCTCCCTCCCTTCCAGTCACTGGGTGCTGCTGGTCTACATGGCTGTTTTGCCTAGTGCTGCCAGACTGATATCACTCCTGGCCAACGGTTGCTCACACAAGATTTGGGTAGTGGTTTCCAAAACAGAGGCTAGATTTTATGCGGCTACCATATTAACATGTGTTCATCATTCTTGTGAAACAGCACTAGATGTTTAGATCTAATTTTTTGTTGACTGAGGAGGTAAGACAATCTACTCTGGATGTTACACCCCTTCTTAAGTTTTCAAAATTTCATTTCTGCTGCACATAAAATACAATTATTCAGAAAAATATCTGCTAATTTGACTCTCAAAGGTCTCATATTGTTTCCATAGTGGACATGTGTCTGTGTATGAGTGTGTAAGGAAAAAAGAAAGGGATTTTTGTCGTGCATGATGAGATGAGACTATATCGGCCCTGTGGACTAGCAGCAAGGAGGGTCATTGATTGTCCAACTTTGCAGTATCTTGGAGGCAGTGAAGACTAACACTGAGTGGTTGATATGTTTGCTCTGAATGTAATTCAATGAATATCAATATAGAAATGCAAATTACAAGCATCAAAACTAATCCATGTGCATTTAGCCCTGTGCCCTAAAGCCTGGAAAAATGAATAAGCTAGTCAGTTGGAAGGTGGGTCCAACCTAATTTATTCTCCTACATTTATTTCTTGTCCTTAAACATTGTAGGAAGTTAGCACCCACCCTTCTCCTAGAAGAATGAAATATTCTAGGAAACATTAAAAAGGTAGAATATTATATTTACATGGATGAGAAATGGAGAAACATGTTTTTTAGGCAGGAAGCAGACTCACTCTTAATAGCCCCCACCCTCCTCAATAGCCGACAGCAGATGTCAGCACTTGAGAGATAAAGAGACAACTAGGTCTATTCATAAGCAAATACCCTCATCCAAGATCCAACAAAGGTAGGATTAGCCCTCAGCCATAATAGGAATTGTCCAAAGCCCTTTCATTACATCATCACCCAGCAAGATTCAACCAAGCTTGGGACTCAAGACACTACAAAGTTACCCCTGCATGGCCCCATGGGAGTCTGACAACCAATCAGAATACATTTTTTCCACAGGAACAGGAAGCTCCAAGGTGAGGCCCAAGAGAGAGTATAAATCTATCTCCTTCTCTCTCCCATGTGCTTTTTTTTTGCCCAGGACCTCAAAACCATGTGGTCCTGTCCACCATTAAACCATCAGTCTCCATGTTTCCAGTGTCTTTCTTTCCACTTGGAACTGAACCCAGATTGTCATTTCTTCCAACAACATCAATGAATCTTGGTCACTTCCTTAAGAAGTGGAATATATTTGCTTCTTTCCCACAAAGACTCTGCATCTCCCACAAAGACTCTGCAAAAGTAGCATTCTGTGACCTCACAATGTCAGTCAACTGTAAATGCTGAGCCAAATTATTTCTGATTCAATAGCAGGATACTTGCTGGCTACAGCTCTGGGAAATTTTGTGAGCATCAGTCCAAAGCCCTATATATTTATAGGCAACCATGGAGTTCAGTGGGGAACCCTGGATCAGTCGCTATTTCTCTGTCCATCTAGTTTTATAGAAATATAAGACTGGATAGACAGAAATGTTGCTATGAAGTTAAGCCTACCTCATGGGGCTTTGATGTAATGAGATATACTGTACTTATATATACTTTCTTGAAGTTCTAGGGAAAAAGCAGAATGTAACGATAAGAATAAGAAAATACATAGATGTCCAAAGATTTTGCTCAAGAAGAATGACTATAATTTAGCCTGTTCATGTGTTTCTTCTGAAATGATAAAATTTGCTTTTGTAAATGTGGTCTTTTGGAAGCCTGAATATACCATAAGTGTCAGCCAAAATCCAATTATTTGAACAAGAATGAATGATTACAGTCTTCAGCGGTCTTCATGCTTGCTTCTCAGTCTGCCCAAATACCGGAACTGTAACTTTCAGAAAGTGTCAAGAATTCTCAGTATCAAAGATTCACACTAACCCCCTCCAACACTGTAATTTATAGACATTCTTAAGGAAAAGAAATGACTATGACTATTCTATTTATTAATGTGTCTATCATCCAGCTTTTGGACCAAGTATATTTAAAGCATATGAAGAAGTCACACCAAATCAAAAGCTGAGGTTTCATTAAACTACAGAAAGCAAAACTAATACTAATCAAAAACCCATGAGATGGGTAAAGCAGAAAAGACTGTCCCATAAATCTTGGCAAGGATGGGTCTCTGTTCCCTGGTCTGTATTTCGGGAACATGATCTCCCAGATAGTCCTTTTTTTTTCCAATGTGAAAACAGCATCTTTAAATTAAGTTTGATTAGTGATGGACTTCATGGATATCCTGATGTAGGTTTTTTGGCAACACCTGTTTGCCATTGACTTCTAATTTCCTTTCTCCAACTTCCAGTCTCACCTACATTTATATTGTTCTATTTAGATTTATTATTAGAGTTGGGAGGGACCTTGTAGGTCATCTAGTCCAACCCCCTGCTCAAGCAGGAGTTCCTACACCATTTGAGACAGGTGGCTGTCCAGTCTCTCCTTGAAAGTCACAAGGGTTGGGGCTCTCACAACCTCAGCTGGCAAGCTATTCCACTGGTTGATTGCTCTCACCATCAGAAAGTTTCTCCTCACTTCCAGGTTGAATCTCTCCTTGGTCAGCTTCCATCCATTATTCCTTGTTTGGCTTTCTGGTGCCATAGAGAACAGCCTGCCCCCCTCCTCTCTGTGGCATCCCCTCAAGTATTGGAACATTGCTATCATGTCATCCCTGATCCTTTTCTTCGCCAGACTGGCCAAGCTCAGTTCCTGCAACCGCTCTTTGTATGTTTTATTTTCCAGACCCTTTATCATCCTGATTGTTCTCTTCTGCACTTTCTCTAGGGTTTCAATGTCTTTTTTGTAGTGTGGTGACCAAAACTGGATGCAGTACTCTAGGTGTGGTCTGACCAAGGCTTTATAGAGTGGTACTGGTACCTCTCTGGTCCTTGATTGTATCCCTCTATTTATGCAGCTCAGGACTGCGTTGGCCTTTTTGGCTGCTGCTGCACACTGCTGGCTCATATTTAGTTGGCTGTCTACCAAGACTCCAAGATCCCTCTCGCAATCGCTGCTATTGAGTGTGGTTTCGCCCAGTTTGTATGTGTATTTTTGATTCTTCTTACCTAGGTGTAGAATTTTACTTTTCTCTGTGTTAAATTTCATTTTATTGGTTCGGGCCCAGTGTTTGAGTCTGTCGAGGTCTCTCTGGATTTTGAGTCTGTCCTCTGGGATGTTTGCTACTCCCGCCAGCTTGGTATCATCTGCAAATTTGGTTAGTTCTCCTGCTATTCCCTGATCTAGGTCAGATATTAAAGAGTACTATTGTTGTGTCTTATCCAAATACTGATCAGGATTAGCTTTTTTGAATCAGCTGCTTTTACCTTTGAAGTCAGCTATGGTAGTCTGGGTTTGTGCCCTTATTTTGAGGTCAAATTGCTCAGGAATGTCCTTCTCAGATGGCACTTGCCTGGAAAGTCAGAAGCCTAAACTCTGAAGCCCAAGAAATCAATTTTCTTATGGAATCACTTGAAGTGATCTTTTTTGTGTCCATAGAGACAACCCATTAATCCCCCCTCCCTCTTAGGTATGTGTCAGTAATTCTGAGCAGAGTTGTTGGGAATAGTAGTAGTAAAAATATCAATTTTTCTGGTGCCTCTGCTGAATGTTGGCTACCTATTGCCTTTGCAGGTGAACAATGTTTAGCCAGTTTTCTAAGCTGGTGGGAGGCAGGAATGATATTCCGCCCTGCCCACCCACCCCGGATCCTGTTGTGGAAGTCCCACCCCGGAAGAATGAAATATTTTGAAGAATATTAAAAAAGGCAGAATATTATATTTCCCAAAGTGAGAAATGGAGAAACATGTTTTAGAGGCAGAAAGCAACCCCCACTTTTCTTAATAGCCCACAGCAGATGTCAGCACTTAAGAGATAAAGAGCTTATTGAAAACTAGATAGCTCTATTCATAGGCAAAGCAAAGCAGGTAGAAATCCATTCAAGACAGGATATTTTGAAATTCCCTGCAGCAAAGTCTGAACAAAGACAGAGTGATAGGATTAGCCCTCACTCAAGATCCAAAAAAGGACAAAAGCCATTAAACCACAATAGGAATTGCCCAATACCCTTCCAGAACACAGGCCCCTTCATTGCATCATCCCAAACTTCAGCCAAACCTGGGAGCTCAGACAAACACCTAGGATTTATAATTTGCCTATAAAACCAGATATGAACCCTACACAATCCCTACATGGCCCCATGAGAGTCTGATAACAGCCAATAGAATACATGTTCTTGCACAGGAACAGGAAGCTCAAGTGCAAAGCCCAAGAGAAGGTATAAAAACCCTCCACTCTCAACTCCATGTGGTCAGCTGCACCAGAACCATGTGCTTGGTGGTTCTGTTCATTCATTAAACTTTCTTTCCAATCAGCCTCCATGTTTTCAATGTCTTTCTCCTGGCTTGGAACTGAACCAGATGGATATTTCTTCCCACATTGTCGAAACAGCCATTATCTCTCTGTGGTTGACAATGGAGAAGAGACAGCATTCTGTGGCAAGTCATGAAGTGGGAGACAGGGGAGCTATCTTCTTTCTTCTTTTTCAGAAAACCAGAAGGGCCAAGACTGGAATGAACCAGTCACCAAGGACACCTAGCCTGGGAACAGAGCGAGAAATAGCGATGGGTTGCTCCCGGTTCGGACAGGTTCTTAAAACCGGCAGCGCCGGTGGTGGGAGGCTCCGCCCACCCACCCGGGACACTTCTGCGCATGCGCAGAAGCGTTGCGCACATGAGTGTGTGCGCGAACCGGTAATTTTAGAACTCACTACTGGTGAGAAACTGTATTGAGCAGCACCAACATTCAAGAGGTCCCCAAAACATCTAAGTGGCCTGGCATTGGACACTGATAGACTGGACAAAGTGGGGAGAGTCATGGAAAGGGGAAAAGTGTAACCTTTGCGCTGGAATATTCAGATCTTGCTTTTGGTGCAGTCACTAATCCTTAGTAAATGAACCTATCACTTCAACCAAATGGAATTGGATCTTTGTTTCCTAGAGATCTGAGTGGGACATGTCTGACACATTTAATCTTGCCAGGATTTAGGCTCAGCCATTGTTCTCCATCCAGCTCTTAACAACTTCCAAGAACTGCTAGAGGGAGGTCATGGCATTGCTTAATTCACCATGGATTGAGACATATAGCTGGGTGTCATCAACATGTCAATGATATCTCAGTCCACAGTGGACTCTTTGTTACAAGAGAAAAATACCTCCCCCCCCCACTCCCCCCCCCAAATACAAATGACAACTGGTCAGTTTGGGAAAGATGAAAGAGCATGGGGCTGATGGAAATTCCTGCCAGTGTGAAAAAAACTCACCTCTCAAGCCATGCAGCTCAAATAGTAGTTTTGCAATTTCTGCTTTGGATAAGTGAGCTGAAAGGACATTGGCTGCTTAGGAACCCAGAGTACAGAGCTGCTATGGTAATGATACAAAGTACCACTTGGATAAACTTTATGTGTCCATCTTTGGATTGAACCATGCATATGCTTGCAGAAATTACATTTATTCTTCTGAGAATCAGTCAGTCAGTCAGTCAGTCCATTCATGTATCCATCTATCCATGTATGTTTCAAGGAAGCTGTTCTTTTCTGACCTGAAAGCAAAACCTGCTTAAGCATAATAATCCAAGGAAGTCAACACCTCAAGTATTCACAAGCAGAAAAGGGATACGTTGTTTATAGTGCAGCATGGGTATGTGTTCCTACAGGCCCTTCCTTCTTTCCCAGGCATTCTTCTGGAGTCAAGTTGCAACACAGGTTAATCAGGATCCAAAGTATGATCCAGAAAAAGAATCTGCTTGTTAGCGCTGAGGCCTCAGGCAATCAATAGGATTCATGGATGAAACAAATGAGATATCAGCCTTCATGGAGCCATTCATTATATTTTGCCAAGATAGAAGGCGATCACAGAAACTGGATGGCTCCATTGAGACTGATGTATTGATGAAATATTAGACAAATTGATTTTGAAGCAAAGAAGCTTGAAAAAGAACATGCAGGTGATCCAGAAAAAAAAATCTAACAATTCCTAGTGGTTTAAAGTGAGCTATGCAATTCACTAGTTTTTGTATACATAGTTAAGAGAAAGATTTAAAGACATTTGGAATTGAGACAGAATTTGAACTATGTTCACATGATGAACAAGTAATTGCTAAAATGTATGAAATTTTGTTGAAAGTTGAAATGGAAGAACAAGTGAAAGTCTTTATGATAAAATGAGCTAAGAAATTTGGACATAATATATTGAGGGAACAGTGGGAAATATGTGACTACAAGGTTTGAAATTCACATTATATTATAACTTAAAAGAGAATTCTTATAAAATGATTTACCATTGGTACATGACTTCAGAAAAATTATCTTTTCCTATTAATTTATATATAAATAACTGCCATTAAATGAATGAAAAGATTTGTTAATATTAAATGTTCAGGGCAATAAAATAGAGCTACATGTTTAGATTTTGTTGCTTTATTTTTAATAAAATATCCTAGAACATCAAAAGAAAAAAAGGGTGGGTTACATAGTAAAAAAATAATAATGTGATGATTAAAGTAATCTAAACATTTCAATGAAAAGAAGAGGAAAAAAAGACCCACAATTTTTTCCCTGGAGATTATGTAAAAGTATTTCTTTGCCATGCCCCAAGTTTGGTAGAGCAAAAACTCTAAATGACAAATTCCAGGCTTTAGGACTATGTTTCAAAATCATATTAAGTATTTTTAAAATACTTATTTTTCTCAAAATTATATTGATCTGTTATTTGAAAATCAAAATGTAGCTTGTCATGACCAGATCATATGAGTTAAAAAAAACACCAAAGGTCCAACCCTTTTTAAGCATTCTTATTACAGTGATTAAAATAAATCAAACACGACTAAGCAAAGAAATAATTAAATTGAATTGAATAAGAATTGTAGAATGATAGAATTTTATTTTTAAATAAATTTCTTATTTTTATAAGGCTACCTTGACTTTAGCCTGTTTACCTGAAGTTTTGTAACTTCCTGTCCTTCTTATATCCTTTCATTAAATTAAATTTTACAATTTTCATTTAATTTACAGATTTCCATATTTTGCATATGAATTCTATGTGCAAAAAAAGAACACAGCTTTGATTTTGAGTACCTTGTCTCATTTTTAAGTTGATAGGCCACTTATCAACTACCAGAGTTTGTTCTTAGAGGGTCGAAGTGTCGAGTTCTCTGAGGAACCCCTTTTGCAGAAGGGAAGGTCTTAATTTACTCCTGTTCCCGAATACCCCATTCCATGTCCCACCAACACAATGTGCCCCCTGCACATTGTCAGCTTTCTGTGACAGTTGGCCTGCTTGGTCAACATTGGAATATTTGGGAAAGGTTTTTTTAAAAATTATTATTATTTGTACATCTGCAAATTCTCAAGTTAATCCTTCTCTCCTGTGCCTTGATAGCACCATGCGGGCAACGGGAACTATCTTGTTTATATTGGCCATGTCTATTATTTCTTTCCTGCTCTGAATCCCCGTGCTTTCCTAATAATACTTTGCATGCTGTCTGTGTAATAATGGAAACACCCATTTACTGGAATCCCTAAAATGGGTTTTGTAATGTAATCAAACATCTGTTGAAAATGAAGAGTGCTTTCATAAACGGTGGATAAGTCATGAAGGTGTTTTGTTGCCAGTGTGCATGAATTGACTCATTCTTTGGACAACCAATATGAGAGACCTTTCCATATAGCTCCATAACTGGAAGGTATTTCTGTGAATAGTGGAAGAACGTCTGATGATGACATCACAAGACAATATCTGGTTTATAGCAAACAAATTTATTTGCTGTGGGGAGTACAAAAGTTTGAATTCTGTTGAAGCACTTTGAAAGGGGATACATAGTTTCAGGAGGAAGTTTTGTTCCCCTGAAGGCAAGGGTCATTTTTGGCCTAAAGATGAAAAATATACATCCTGTGGGTATCTGGAGATGCCTTCTTTTGTGACAGATTCATAAGTGTGAGACTAGTTTGTCTAGCCTATTAACAACAGTAATCAGTGTGAAATGGGATGTTAACTTTTTAATATGAATGAGGGAGGTTTTATGGCAGAAGAATAGAAGAAAAATTATGACCAAAAACAGCTGTCTGGAGGATTCTGGTGAAAACATATTTTGCTCTTCAGCCAGTATGCCCAACAATAATTTAAAAGCAGCACTGCAACAAGATTAATAACAATCTTCTCATTAAAACAAAACAAAACAACCATTATGAGAAGTAGGTATTTTATTGTTTTTGTTGTTTTAATCATTCAGTCGTGTCTGAATCTTGGTGACTTTATAGGCAAGTAGTCTCCATGCTACTGTAGGAAGTTAGCACCTACCCCCCCTCCTAGAGGAATAAAATATCTTGGGAAATATTAGAAAGGCAGAATATTATATAGAATATCCCTGGCTGAGAAAAGGAGAAACATGTTCTAAAGACAAAGCAGCTTCCTGCAGCTCCCTGCCCCCCCTTCAGCTCCAGGGTGATGGGATTAAGACCTTCACCCTTAGGACATGATAGGTTTAGCCCCCTACCCATCTCACCACATGACACCTGGGAACATTGCATCAGCCAGCAAGACTCAAGCAAACTTGGACTCAAGACAGCCTACAGAGTTGCCCCCTGCATGGCCCCATGGGAGTCTGACAGCCAATCAGAGTGCATTTCTTGCACAGGAGCAGGAGGCCCCCGGGGCGGGGCCCAAGAGAGGGCATAAAACAAGGAACTCTCAGCATCTCTTCCCTTCTCTCCTTCAACATCCTCAAGGCATGTGATCCCCCTTTCCCCCCGGGACCTCAGACCATGTGGTCCTGCTTTCCTCCATTAAACCATCTTTCCAAGCAGTCACATGCTCCCAGTGTCTTTTTCCCCACTTGGAACCAAACCCAGAAGGATATTCCTTACAACACTACCCTGTCAAGTGCAGCTTCTTTCAGTTGTTGGATGTTCATCTTTATATCAGCTTTGATGGTATCAATCCAGAGAGTTCTTTGCTTGCCCCTTCTTTTTATTGATCCACTAACCATTCCTAGCATCACTGAGTTCTCCAATGAATTTGCACACATGACAATGGCCAAAGTAAATCAGACGTAGTTTTGCAATTTTGACTTCTAATGATGTGTCTAGTAAACTGGGTATAAAAGTGTCTAAATCAATATTTCTTGAATTTAAATGTGTGATCTTTAAAATATCACAGTGAATGTGTGTCTTCAGTTCGGTCATGCAAAGGAAATTCTAAATACTTTATATTAAAATCTGAAATTGGTAGATCAGTATTTGGATAGAATATTTTCCCTTGTTCTCCATTCTGTTTTCAAAGCACTTGCATCAGATAAAGCACTGATAGCTAAAATGTAGTTTTTCTTAAAGACATCTAGTATTTTCAAGATCTTCTATTAGTATACCCCCGCCAATTCTAAAACAGCAAAAACCCACCCCCTGGAAGTTCTACTTAGCTCATTCTGTTTCTCAGGTTAAAATGACTGCTAGATATTTTTAGTGTTACTAGAAATCCATATCAAATAGACCTACATTTTTTTTATGAAAGCTTAATTGGTATGCAGAGAATTCAAAAACAAATTTAAAATGTATAAAAAAAATTGGAAGCAAACATCAACAGTAGCAGAAGGGGCTCTTATAAGAAAAGTAATTATTGAGATATAGGCAGACTCACAGGATTGATCCCAGCTTACTGGGTAGATCAAATGGGAAACATGGGCAGATAAGCTTTTTTATTATAAAGATACATTAACAGAATCTTGCAAGTCTAAGAGTGCAATTCTCCCACTGTCACCTTTACTGCCTGATTATAGGGAGGCTCCCTCCTGAGCTTCTTTCTCCACCCACAATGCAACTGAGGGATATGTGCCATCTCATTTGACCATTCTCGAGGCAGCATCTCTTTGCCCAAGTTTCTCAAGATCATTCCCATATGCCATGGACATAAAATCAACACCATTATTAGAGCATGAACAGTATATGGTGTCTATTTATTTAGATATGATAAGAAATCAACTGTATGATAAAATAGATGCAAAACCTAAACAAAAAACAGTTGTGACACAACAATGGAAAGAATTATGAACTAAATCTAAAAAAATTACACTATATTATAACTTAAGGAAAAATTGGAACAAAATGCTATATAGATTGTATTCAATTCCATCATTATCCAAGGTAGACTATCATACAATAATAAGTGCTAGAAATGTCATGAAACGCAGGAACATTTTACCCAAAAGTACAGGAAAGATTTAGTACAACACAGAAAATGTCCCAAAGGTGCTTTTTCAAGAAGCAACTGGACTTTCTGGCTTTTCTTTGAAGACTTTTCACTTCTCATCCAAGAAGCTTCTTCAGCTCTTTCTTCTGGAGCTGAAGAAGCTTCTTGGATGAGAAGCAAAATGTCTTCAAAGAAATACCAGAATGTCCAGTTGCCTCTTGAAAAAGCACCTTTGGGACAACCATGACCTGAATGACTGAGAATCTCCATAGACATTTAGCAGTGCAGAAAATGGTTTCTTGTTTGTCACAGATTACCCCAATCATTATCTCTGATCTGCCCTGAAACAAATTCTCTCACTTAACAATGAACCCTTTCCTTAGGTTTTTAACTGGGAACTTCCCCAATGATTGCACCTCATTTCCAAAGTTTCTAAATCCCTGTTGTAAATATCTCTGCAGCATCCATTGTTGAAAAGTTCTCCTTAAAAATAGGGCTTCCGGTTAATGTCCGGCTTGGAAAATAGTGGGCTCCGCCAAGCCCTGTGAAATCCAGCCGGTAACTGCTGTCGGGAGCCCTACGGGGTCAAAGCCGCCTTGTAGGGGTGTTGTAGAAAGGAGAGGCACTTTGTGGACCATGAGGAACTCACAATTTCCTCGTTAGGTCCGAAGCAAGCTCTCCGGAATGGCAGTAGAGACGAAAGCCCTTATTGGCAGTCACAAACTGGGACAACCAGGACCAAAAGATTTGTGCTGGAGTGGTCAATGGACAGAGTATTGAAACTGGGTGAGATAATTTCCAACTTTTACTCCAAAGATTTAATTTAAGTTCAAGAATTTTAAAATATAATCTCCAAGCATTAAGGAAGCGGTGATTAGACACACGGAGAAAATTAAAGACTGAAAATTGAGAGGTGAAAAAATGTCCAAGGGAAGCTTTAAAATACAGAAAGCCTGGAAAAAAGCTTAAACAATTTGAAAGGTGATTTTTTGGGAGAAACTGTCTTGCTTATTTGTATTTTTAAACCCCCTGGACTTATTGGATATTCAGCTGTTTTTGACATACTGTTTAATGTTGGACTTGTGAGCAGGAGAGCCACCTACTGGAAGAAGAGGAGCACTACAACATTACAGGGTCAATACTCTTAGTGAAAGTGAGGTCCAATACACATAAAGTCTAATACACAAAATAGAAGAAAATAAATAACACCTGGAAGGCGGCCTGACCTTGACTCTATTCTAGAAGACGATTTGGATATTTTGAAAATACCTAATGAGTTTCTTTTTCCTCTTGAAGATTTCTAAGATGAACTAAATTGCAAATAATTAAACTTTATTGAAACTGGCTATTGGATTATGGACTTGAAAGATTGGAGGAACCTAGTGGATTAATTTGGATTTTGAATCAAATTTGATATTAATGCTATTTGACAGAACATTCTACGAGGCAAAAGAAGAAAGTGATAGAAGAAAAAAAAAAGAAGAAAAGTTAAATAAGACTTTAAAATTTGGACAATTGGGAAGATATGTAATTGGAAAATCACAAGGCTGTAAACTATTAAAGAATTTTAAAGATTATAAATTTAGGGGATTTGGAGGCATAACTATGGGACTGATTGAATTTTATTAAGTTGGAGTTTTTAAATATTGAGATGTTGGAACCAAAGAGGTATACTGAGTAATCTTTATTAAATTGTTACAAAATGGATCTAATAATTTTGATGCTCAAAAACATGCATGAAACTATAAAGAACAATAAGGAGACAAGGAGATTGTCTAAAGATAAAGAAATGAGTGTAGAAGCCACTCAACAATTGGATGGAAAAGATGAACATGATATTCAGGAAATAGTTGAGAAATTAGAAGAAGCCGTGGAAGGAAAAAAATCAAAACGAGATGCAAGAAGATAAAGATTATCTTTTTTTACATTTTTTTAATTTTTTGGCACTGTGCGCTCATGCGGCGCGGGAGGAAGCGAACCTGCAGCATGGTAAGTTAGAACTAATTGTATTATTTTATTAATAGTGTTAAAGTATATTGTGAACTTATAAGGATTAAAAATTGTGAGGATTTTGAGATATATTCCTGGGATTGATTAAATTTTGTTAATATTATTTTATATTATTAGTTATAAACTAATAAGGCCAACTATTATTATTATTATTATTATTATTATTATTATTATTATTATTATTATTATTATTATTATTATTATTATTATTATTATTATTATTATTATTATTATTATTATTATTATTATTATTATTATTATTATTATTATTATTATTATTATTATTATTATTATTCCTAGATATTTGGGATATTAAAATTATAGTGGAATAATGAGTAATTTTCAAAATATTAAATATTAGTAACTTAGTAGGGGATAACAAATACATGGCGCAAATGTTTAAATGAATTAATGGAAAAATGATAAAGAATTATAAAGAGAGAATGGTGCTGTTGAAGTTGGAAGATCAGGATTATGCATACTTATTTGTATTATTACTGTTAGCATTGTTTAAGAAAGATTTGACCCAGTCAATACACTGACCACAAAATATGTATGGTGTGTATTATATTAAAAAAGAAAAAAATTATTATTAAAAAAAAGAAAAGTTCTCCTTAAAAATACAGCATTTCTCTTGCCAAGAGAATCCAGTGCATCATCTCAGAATTTCTTATATTCTTATATTCATATTCCTTTCCATCTTTTCTAGCATATCTATATTTTGTCAATATTTTAATACTGTATTTTAAGAGGAGACATATATTTGTGGAGTATCGGCTAGCCAAAGTTTATTGACATGGATGGCTGAGTACGACCTCCTGAATCATAGCCAAAGAAAGGATAGTTCGGACTTATGAAAGCATCCAAATAGCAACGGTGGAGCACAAGAAGACTGGACCAGAAGGGCTGAATCTTCCAGCAGAACTTTTCTTTGCTCTTCACACAGCAGTGCAGTGGTGATGCCACATCGATGTCTAGGGAGCTTTAACTAAAAGCCAGATTTCTGGAGGGCTTGTTAAGGCTTTCTGGGCATGATAGTAATATATTACCTTCAAGAGCAGTGGAGGTTGATTTCTGTACCTGAATTTTTTATAAAACATGAACAGGAAGATGTAATTGTACCAGTCCTGTTTGGAAACTTTTCAGAAGCACTAGCTGATCCATAAATTGAAAAGAAATTTGAGTAGAAAGGCAATTCCAGCAATAAAAATATACTGAACTATCACATGAAGCAAAAACAGAGATAAACATTAAGATAGTGGAGCATTTCAAACACAATGGGGAAAAAGTGGAATGCTCACCTAATTACAGACAACTGAAAAGTAGTTGTCTTTTCTAAAATTTCTGCAAGAAAAGTTAAGCTACAGGATGTGAGCTTCCTAAGGAGTTACCGGTAATGTGGATTATGATGATGAGAAATGAGGCGTCCTTTTATCTTTGTTCCTATTCAATTGAAATATTTAATGGCTTCTTCAGAGTAAGAAAAGGAGAAGAATCCTACCTGTTTGTTTACTAAAGCTTTAAATTAGCATACATTACAGGGAAAATGTCAAGCAAAGTTAAACAACTAGCCAAAATATATGAATGTTTTTTAGGCTGGTTTAATAACACCCACCATAGTGAGCATCCTTCATTTTTTTTTGTTAATTACAAAATGTGCCCAGTGCTATTTCAGGATCAAACATGATAGAATTATCTGATTATAATTTTATTTGTAAGAAAAAATATATAGTTAACTTTTAAATAAAATAATGATATAAGAAAGGAGGATAATTGATCTAAATCAGAGGATCCAATCTTGGCAACTTTAAGACCTATGGACCTCAAGGTCCAGAATTCCCGAGTCAGCCATGCTGGTTAGGGAATTATGGGAAATTGAAGTCCACAACTCTTAAAATTGCAAAGATTTGACACCCCTGATCTAAACATTGCTAATTTGATGGTTTATCCTTATTCTGCTTATAGGCAGCACATACCAGAATCTTCTAGTGTTTGTATATGTAATGAAGTTAAGCCTCCATTGTGCTGACTATAGTCTATTCTCTTTGCTAAAGGGTTAATAGCTGGGTGTGTATTCATATCCCAGGTGGTAACAATGCCTAAAAGCAGGCACATTCTTTTGTTCTCTTTAATGATTCATTCCTTTAGAGTGTGGTAATACTCATGCACATTTTTGCTTTAAAGAGAAACAGAGAATTGGAAAGAGCTTATTAAAATTGTTCGGTACTTCTCAGAAAAAAGAGAACAAATGGAGGCATATAGCTTTAGTTCATCAACAGCATTCATTATACCTGAATATAATATATTGTGTGTCTACATTTCTATCTTTCTGAAGTATCCATATTTACATCTCTTCATATACCACTCACTTTTGTTCCTTAAAATTTTCACCTTTCTTTTAAAGGATTTAATCAATTCCATTCAACCACAACTTTTTTTAATTTTCTCTTTTTCTTGTTTATATTTCTTCTTATATTTGTGTTGCAATTTGATCCCCATTTCTTCCTTTCTACATGAACTAACCACCTCAATGCATTTTTTGTACTGGTCCCTCATATCTGCAACCAGCATTTTTCCAATAGCTGTGACAAAAAATTGCAGAACTACCATTGTGGTTGGATTGGAGGGCTAGGTTCTAACTAATGTGTACTCTGGAAAAGCAGTAAAGTAAGTGACAGATGGAGAGGTTTGAACACTCTGTTCCCCAGTGCCCATGCTATATCTGCATATAGTAAAAGAAACAAGAAAGGCACAATCCTCCAGCTCTCAAAGAGCTTTTGGTCCCAAAATGACAAGGAAATGATTAGTTTCAAGAACTTTCACTGAACTTCTTTAAGGGGGGGGGGGTCATAAGGGAAGGAGAGGGGAGTCATAATTAACTTGTACCTAGAAGCTGGCAGATGTGATAAGGCAAGCGTTTCCATCAATGATAAAATGGATTGCCATCTTGGGTGCAGAGTTGCAGCAATAAAAAAAGAGAAGCATCTTTTTTGCAGCACTAATGAGCCACAGCACAAGAATACAGTAAACTCAGCTCTCCAAACAGATGCCATAAAATCAATCAGGGTCACAGAATACTCATTTAGAAGTTCTATAACGATGTCTTTGTGATATTCCAATTATTTATTTACTCAGTCTTTATGGTAATTGAAATCACACATTAATATCAGCTTTCCTCTGTGGGATGTCTTCCAAGTTCCTTTCTTCACCTCTAAATTACTCATGGAATTTACAAGGTATCTTAATTAAATTATTTCTTGGGATTTGGGAAATAATTACACAGGAATTCTGTGGAGGAGGATGCTCCATTTACATTTTGTACTTAATGTATTGTCTTTCATCTCAATTATTTCTTCTCCCTGTTCTTTCTATGCTACCTGTGTAGACCACTCAGCAGCTTTTATTAATGTTGTTTATGGGCTTCTATCAGCAGTAACACAAACTCCATGTATCTGGAGAAATCTAGAACAAATCTAGAATCAGGACTAGCAAACCACCCATGCATGTGTTGGTGACAAAAAGCAGTCTAGATCAACTGTCAAATCAAAGCCAGGCCAGTAGAATAGAAGAATAGAATAGAATTTTATTGGCCAAGTGTGATTGGACACACAAGGAATTTGTCTTGGTGCATATGCTCTCAGTGTACATAAAAGAAAAGATAAGTTCGTCAAGAATCATAAGGTACAACACTTAATGATAGTCCGGGTACAAATAAACAATCAAATCATATTAGGAACCAGTCAATATAAATCGTAAGGATACAAGCAACAAAGTTACAGTCATACAGTCATTTATGGGAGGAGATGGGTGATGGGAATGATGAGAAGATTAATAGTAGTGCAGACTTAGTAAATAGTTTGACAGTGTTGAGGGAATTATTTGTTTAGCAAAGTGATGGCATTCGGGGAAAAACTGTTCTTGTGTCTAGTTGTTCTGGTGTGCAGTGCTCTATAGCGTTGTTTTGAGGGTAGGAGTTGAAGCAGTTTGTGTCCAGGATTTGAGGTGTCTAAATATTTTCACAGCTCTTTTTGACTCGTGCAGTATACAGGTCCTCAATGGAAGGCAAGTTGGTAGCAATTGTTTTTTCTGCAGTTCCTATTATCCTCTGAAGTCTGTGTCTGTCTTGTTGGGTTGCAGAACCAAACCAGATAGTTATAGAGGTGCAGATGACAGACTCAATAATTCCTCTGTAGAACTGTATCAGCAGCTCCTTGGGCAGTTTGAGCTTCCTGAGTTGGCGCAGAAAGAACATTCTTTGTTGTGATTATTTGATGACATTTTTGATGTTAGGTGTCCATTTGAGATCCATAGTAGAAAATATATGGAAAAAGAAGAATGCAAAAATTCAACTGCACTCTGGGAATGAAGGAGGACCACTTAAACAATTTAATATGGATGAGAATATACGTGACATTTGGCCATAGGCTGGTGAAATGAAAAGGATTCTGGCAAGTCAATGATAGCATGTGCCACAGATAATTTTATACAGCATGCCTTCTTTGGTATTGGTGTCTGATAAATATCTCCTTTTCCCCAGGACTTCAAGTTTATTTTTTTAATAAAAAACTCTTTAACCTGAATATTATTAATCTTTTCTTTGTTGCTGGTTTATTCATCCCACTGACAGTAGGAGCTTTTCCTGATGATTATTTTATCCCAGTCTTATAAAAGGGTGCACCCTACTGATTTTATACTGTTGTTATCATGGCAAGACAAGAAGCAATGGATGGAAACTGATCAAGGAGGGAACAAACCTAGGAGAAATTTCATGATATTGAGAACAATCAACCAAATGTAATGGCTTATCTTCAGAAGTTGTGGATGCCCTATCACTGGAGGTTTTTAAGAACAAATTGAACAGCCATTTTTCCAGAATGGCATAGGGCAGTGGTGGCGAACCTTTTTAGGCTCGCGTGCGTTCCCTCCCCCCACGCATGCGCACAACACCCCCCCATGCTGCCCCCTGCGCATGCGCACCCCCCCCCACCCCTGCGGAAAGGCCTTACCGGAGCCTGGGACGACGAAACCGGCAAACCGGAAGTGCGGAAAAATGCACTTCCGTTTTGTCCGTTTTGTAGTTTTTTGCATTCCGGAGCTTCAGGGAGCTTCCCTGAACCCTCCGGAGTGCAAAAAACAGCTCACCGGCAAACCGGAAGTGCGTTTTTCCGCACTTCCGGTTTGCCAGTGGGAACCCTCGCGTACCGGCCACTATGGCTCCGCGTGCCACCTGTGGCACGCGTGCCATAGGTTCGCCATCACGGGCATAGGGTCTCCTGCTTGTGCAGAGGGTTGCACTAGAAGATCTCCAAAGTCCCTTCCAACTCTGAAATTCCGTTATTCTATTAATTCCAAAGTTTTTGTAATCTATATTAGATATTTAAATTGGCATCAGAAATATTTTCCAGGAATTCTTTCTTTTGGGGACATTTCCTATATTAAAGCATTATTTTAAATTCTAAAGAATTAGGAAGCTTTCATATATCTTCTCTAACCTGTTGTCCATTTCTAAGAATACTTCCTTAGAACATAAATATGATGGATGTTGGTATTTTTTTAAAGTATGTTTAAAGTAAAGGTAAAGGTTTCCCCTGTCCAGTCATTTCTGACTCTAAGATGTGGTGGTCATCTCCATTTCTTAGCTGAGGGAGCCAGGTTTGTCTGAAGCTATTTCCATGGTCATGTAGCCAGCATGAGTATACAGTATGCCAGTGATGGCTAACCTTTTTATCGTCGTGTGCCAAAAGTGTGCAGCACCCATAATGCAATGCGCTCCCCCTGCACATGCACGTGCATCTTCTCTGCATGCACCTCAGGCCCCCACACATATGCCCCACCCCCTGTACCCTGTTTTGGCCCTGGAAAGCCTCCTGCATCAACCTGGATCCCAAAACACGGCGGGCGGCTACTTCCGGCCAGTCGCTTCCCTGCGCCCGCCTGCCTGCCTGCTGTTCTGCCCCAGCTAAGAACGTAGCACAACACACAGTTTATACAAACTTATTTAATCAAATAACCACTACTAATAACTGTCTTAGCAGTGGATATGCACACACCAATCTACAAACAGTCTTTTCTTGCAAGCAACCAGCTGCTAATTATTCATCATTAACAGCTGGAATCAGTTCAAAAAGTCTTAAAGCAAAGAAGAGCAATTAGGTCTTGATATCTTACGAAGCTTCAGAGAGTTGGCAAAATGCCTAGAAGTAATCCTTGATAACCAAACCGAAGCAGAGAAACAAAGCAGAGGTTTTTCACGAAGCACACTATGACCAGACGGATTTCCAAACGTTGTTTCCTGCAGCCTTTCAGTTGCCTCTGATGTCCTTAAGTAGACTAGGGGAGTGGCCAATTAGCCCCAAGTCATACTCCCGAGGAGACCTCCTTCGGAGTAACCATTCCTGCCTCTTGGCAGCTCTGCATGCCCTTGCATTCAGAAGAGGAGAAGCCTCTTCTCCCTCATCACTGCTATGAGGTGCCACAAGATGGAAAAAACCAGCAAATTGAATATGAACAAGGAACAAATACGGATCAGAAAAATGAGCAAATGAAGCAAATGCTCAATGAAGAAGAAGACCAGACAAATGGCAAGCAAAAGGACCGGAAAAAACAGAAGAATTGGCCAAATCAACAAATAAATCACGGACTGGAGCAAAAAATAGGACTGACAAATCAGCTGATAAAGGTAGAAAGGTTGAAGAAAATAAAACAGATAAATTAGCAAATGAACAGACAGGAAGATATTGTTGATGAGGAGATTGGGATATGGGCAGATACATGGGAGAAGTGGCAATATAAAAAGGTTTGGATTAAATAAGAAAGATAGAGGTGAAAATAGAGAAAAAGAAGAGAAGTGTGGGAAAAGAGTTAAAAATGGATAAGAATAGAATGAGGGCAAGAGATGATGGTTTAAAAAGGGTTGCTTTTTAAATATTAAGGCAGCATGAGTGTAAGATGGATAAGTAGAAATAATCTAGATTGGGGAAATTTGTTTTTCTATAGAATAAGAGAATAATAATAATTTTTTTTTAAAAAAAAGATGGGCAGGAATAGAGGGATATTTGTGGAATACCTTTAAACCAGGAGCTGTGTGCATGAGAACTAGGATAGAGGTGGACTTGAGAAGTGGGGAAAATATCACTATGTATATCTTTATATAACAACAGTCAAGTATTAAATAGATTAGAAAACGAAAGATGATTGTATGTGTTTAAAAATAGTTAGACAATAGAAGTAAAAGATAGAAATTAAAAGGTTAAGAGAATGATTAATTAAATAATGAAGAATTATTAACACAAAGAATAATTATTATGTTACTATAATTATTATTGTTATTACTAATAGATTTGTTATATAATAACACTCAAATATTAAGTAGATTAGAAATTGAAAGAGGACTGTATATGTTTATCAATAGTTAGATAATAGAAGCAAAAGAAAGAAATTAAAAGGTTAAGATAATTATTAAATAATGAAAAATTATTAACAAAGAATAATTATTATCATTATGTTACTATAATCATGATTATTATTGCCATCAACACACCTTTCATGTAGATATTAAGTCTGTTTTCTTGTAATGTAATTTCAAAAAAAATGTATAGTTATATTTGAAAGAGATGATATTTGGAAAATACACCATATTCCGTAGGGAATTGGAAATTTATACGCAACAACAAAAAGGAAACGATGGCAGGAAAGAGGTGGAGAAAAGAAGGGAGAGAGGGAAGTAGAGTGAAGTGGGGTGGAGGAGAGGAGGGAGAAAGGTTAGGGAAGAGACAGAAGAAGAGGGAAGTAGAGAGGAGAAAGGAGAGAGGGAAGTAGATGGGAGGAGAGGAGTAAGAGAAAGGGAAGGAGAGGGAAGTGAAAAAGAAGAGAGGAGAAGGGAGAGGAGGAGAGAAAAAGGGAGGAGAGGGAAGGGAAGTAGAGAGGTATATGATTGTGATTAATTCTGACTGGGTTTAATAAAGAATATGTGAAATAGTTAGCACTTAAAAAGGCTTGTAAAATGAGCAATACAGTTACATATGACATAACCAGAAATGTGCCCAGCTGGGTTTGGGTTCTGGTACCAACCGAGGCTGCAGAACAGGAGAGGCGGAGTGGCAGTTGTCATTCAGGAGAGAGGGAAGGAGAGGGAAGAGACAGAAAGAGATGGACCATTGTTGTAAAATTGGGTGGAATATGGTGGATATGAGAAAGGAAAACAGACGGGTAATATATATATTTTCTTACTTGATAGTTATATAATTGATATTACAATGGAAGATAATATATGCTATAATATGATGGATGTTATCATATATTTGTTTATATGTTACTGCATATTTGTTTATATACATATGATTATAATGACGATGATGATGATGATGTTTGTTCCTATGTTAAAACCTTGGACACCTAGAGAGCACACTCCTCAAGATATAAAAGAAATGTATGATATAAAACAATAAAAATATTATAAATAAATAAAAAGAAAGTATGTTTACCTGTCTAGAAAAAAATATTAGTTCCTCATTTAAATGATCTGTGCAATCATCCAGTTTTACCAAATACATTTTCACCGCTATCTGTACTTTTCAGCTACATTGCCTGGCAATTTTGCTTTGTATGAAAGTTGGTGTCAGTTCTAATGTAGCCTGATTCTTCAACAGGGTTTTTAATCCAGTCTGAGCAATAAGCATCTAATGAATCTGGCTGAAGACCACAAAAGTTTTGCTGCTATGCATTTTTTATTCTAATTGTGACTCATTCCCTCCTTAAAATAAAGTTCTTACCAAACCACTCCTACAAAAAAAATATGAAGGTGAAGACCTTGTGGGCTGAGAACTGGGGCAAAGAAGATCAAAGTTCAAGAGGCAAAGCTTGAAAGTTCAGGAAGCAGGTTTGACTCCTCCAGATAAATCTGGTAACACGCTTCCGTGTCCCTGATATACCTGTCTCTACATTGAATATGCTGAAAGAAAACATGGGTGCATTTCTTCTTGTTAGCCACCTGATGGTAATCTGGAGTATTTTGCACATGGTTGCACAACAATCATGTGCCTCTTTTAGCAAATTAATAATGCTTTGCTATCTTGAAGCTCATCCCAACATTTTCTTAACCATGGCATGAATATGTTCCAGCCATTTTTATCTGACATATCTCTGTGATGTTGCCTGAGTCTTATCTTCAACTCATACCAAAAATAGGTTAAAATTGTTAGCTGTTGCAATTCTAATGCAAGTTTTCCCTGTTCTCTCAACATAATTTTTGCTATTGAAATGATTTAGCATGTTTAATCAATTCATTGAAACCATATTACAGGTCACTGGCCCAGACTTCATTAAAAATACAATATATACCTTAATGCACGTTAAAATACAGAATGCATGATAAAAAAGGCTTGTAGTTGTGCATAGCCTACTTTATTGTCAAAAAATTGTAAGTCTATACAATTTGTAACACCGAGAATTGAGATTTGCAGAAAGAATTCATTGCCAAAAGAAGTTGTACATAGAATTATTCTGTCTGACCTGGAAATGGGTAAAGATGTGTCAATAACTCACCATAAGTTTTAGGTAAAAATGATAGTAGAGCAATATATACCGTAATTCCATGCCACAGTGTTTCCATTTATATAGGGAACGAGTCTTTTTAGCACATCAGATTTCACAGTATTTTCTCTCCAACACTGCTGATGGCAAGATATCAAACTGTGATAATTTCTCTATGATCTCTAAAGTTTGTTTTAAAGATTTTGTAAGAGGAGGAGAAGGAGAAGGAGAATCTGATGGGATATGATGTACCAGATCCTAGGCTGAAAGCTTGCTTAATCAATGTAGCCCTACTCTTGTTTTGGTTGTTATAAATCCTTCCACCACCAGAAATATTCTATAGCTGTACCTTTTGGTGTTTTATTATCTGGGGAAGGAATGGTCATTTTGCCTCTTTATATGCCTTTGTACCATCTCCATCAGATACTCCTGGGTGCGGTTAGTCCCATCCAGGATAAAGCTTGTTCACACTGCTTCTACCCCTGTGACCTAGTAATTGAGCTATTTCCGGACATTAGCTTTGTACTCTTTCCTTCATCCCTCTCTGAGGTATTCACACTGATTTATCCAATCCTGCTCGAAATATGTTAAGAAGAGTGATTGCTGGTTGGTTTTCACACAAAGCAGGTGACACTCATGGGAGGGGTGACAAATCCAGGAGAATTCACCAACTGCTTTCCTTAATTGGTCCCACATTAAAACTGGAGTAGCATTATGGAGTTCAACAGGGCAATGCAACTTATTTTAGCATATTTTTCTGCATTGCAGCACAGCTTAGCAGAGATAGCCTGTGTCTTCAGACTAACATAGCTCCTTTTGAGAGCACATCTTCCTTGATACACATCCTTGAGTGTGCATCTGCAGTTAATCCTGGGATCTTCTACAGTAAATTTTGAGCCTGCTATTATTATAGAAAAAGAAGGTGCCTATAAGAGTTCTTGATCTGAGTCCACACTGTAAACTGACATAGAGCAAAAGACGAAGTAACAAAAAAAAATCAGCTTTTATAGCTGAGGCCTAGTCTGTTCTCCTACTATTTTATCTACCACATTATTACTGCTTGCAAAACCTAAGATGTATTATTTTCAACCCTGCCCAGTTACAAGTACTTTAGAAGCCTGGACTTCTAAATGTGACGTACATGATTGTGCCATCAGATTATCTAAGCTGCTCAAATGCAATTTAAAGTGACATGGGTGAAGTTGTTGCATATCCTGCCTATAATAGTGTCCTTGCGTGGTACATATGCTCTGCCTTGCAGTTCTTCATTTTTACAGATGTCATTAAGATTGCACTGCTGGAATCCAACACTACTTCATTTATGTCAGATAATCCTAAAACACCCCAAGTAAGCATGCTGCTCACGAAGTTGTTGAATATAATTGCCATCCTATCTTTTCCGAGAGACCTAATGATGATAGCTATTTCTGTCTAGAATTCAACAAATAAAAGAACATCAACCTGTTCTTAATTGGAAACATAAAAATTAATAAATTATTTTAAGACCAGGTAAGAGTCAACTGATGAGATTATGATGACTTTTTTTTTAAATAACAGAAGAATGATTTCTCCCTCCAGACATTAGTTACTAAGCAGGTTCCTCAGGAATTTGTTATGAGACCCATCTTATACAATATTTTAATTAATGGTCCTGGCATCAAAGACTAGAGCATGTTAATGAAATTTCTTGCTGCCACAAAGCTGGCACATACCAGAAGATACTTATACTGCTATACAGGAGGAACTGGATAACCACCTAGCCTTCTCTACCGGAAATGAAATTGAACGAAACTAGCATGACAAAAAGAGAGATAATATAGCAATAGCAATTGCACCTAGACTTATATATAGTTTCACAGTGCTTTACAGCCCTCTCTAAACAGTTTACAGAGTCAGCATATTGCCCCCAACAATCTGATTGTCCTCATTTTACTGACCTTGGAAGGATGGAAGGCTGAGTCAACTCTGAACAGGCCAGGATTGAAAGAATTGAACTCCTGGCAGTGTGAGTAGGGTTAGACTGCAATACTGCATTCTAACCACTGTGCCATCACGGCTCTTTGTGTATATATCTTTGTGCATCAAAATTCCAATATTATTGTATGAAAATGTTGTGGGGTGGAGGATGGGAAATGAGAATTCATTGTTGAAGTCTATCATGTCATGTCATGTGATTTGTTGGGAAAGAAAATTAATATTACTGTAAGTTATGTTGGGCAAAGAATTACCAGCAGTATTAGTAATATTATTTTAATCCCATGGATTCCTTTAAAACAAGCAACTTCTTCAAAGATAACTTTCTGAAAGAATGAGAGAAGAAGCTGTTTCATTCATTGTTGCTTTGTAATTATATAATTCTTATATAATTCTTTTCGACTGAAATATGAGATAAAGTATCTTAAATAAATAAAAAAACAGTTAAAGGTAATCAGCAGAAAAGAGAGTTTAGAGCTTTTTCTTAGCAGAAGAACAATGAAAGAAACATTTTGTTTCATAAGGACTTTAGTAGGATGAACAGCAGAGAAGGTGAAAACCCACTAAATGAAATAGAAGAGATGTTAAAGAAGTTCAGAGCATTTTCAGAACCAGTGACCTATTGTGGGTATGTGAGACTCTCACATTTCACCTTCACTGAGGCATTGTAAATCACTTCACAGCCATAACTGACAGCCGGTAAATGACCTCTTCTGAGAACTAGCTAGTCAAAGCTTGTAGGGAACAACTCTGAAAAAAGGGAACCAAAGTAATGTATCCCTTTCCCTTTAAAAAGTGAGGGGGATGCATTTCTGTCACAAAGAAAGCATCAAAGGAGTGTTTCACAGAAATGTTTCATGGCAACCCAGACTGATGTCTGTTCAACCTTGGCTTAAATGCACCCAGTGAGGAGTACTAACCAACTACCTCAGGAATTGGTTCCATTGTATGAGGGTGAGTCAGCCAACACAGGAACATGTAGCATACATCAAAATGAAGCTGGTCCTCTGTGGATCACATCCCTACTTCTCAACATAGCCACCATTTCTCTCAAGAGCAATGTTCCACCTTTGAATGAGAGCATGTATCCCTGCCTCGTAAAATTTTGTTGACTTTGAGCCACTTCTTCACTGCGGTTTTCACTTCCTCATCACTGGAATAATGTTTGCCTCTCAAACCCTCTTTCATGGGGCCGAAGAGATGATAGTCTGAAGACGCTAAATCTGGTGAGTATGGAGGATTATTATTCCAGTGACGAGGAAGTGAAAACCGCAGTGAAGAAGTGGCTCAAAGAACAGTCAACAAAATTTTACGAGGCAGGGATACATGCTCTCATTTGAAGGTGGAACATTGCTCTTGAGAGAAACGGTGACTATGTTGAGAAGTAGGGATGTGATCCACAGAGGACCAGCTTCATTTTGATGTATGCTACATGTTCCTGTGTTGCTGATTATATCTGTCCTAAAGAAAATGGCATTACTTTTTGACTCACCCTCGTAAATTGCTCTTACCTATTGGAGTCTTTGCTAACTATCAGTTTAAATTAGAGAAATTTGTTTTCCTCTAATTTAAAAGTATATTCCATGATCACCATCTGGGGACAATTGATAAAAATCTTGATCTTTTGCTATATGACATACCTTCAAATACTTGAAAACCATCATTTTATATCCCCTCAATAATCTTTTCCAAGTTTCCTCAGTCTTTCCTCATAAAACCTAATGTCCATCCCAAGGGATTTCTCTTTGCACCTATTCAAGATTTTTCTGAATCTTTCTGAAATGGTACAGTCAAGAACTGAAAATAATAGAGTATATATGAACTGAAGCATGAGTTATTATTTACTGTGTTTTAGAAACTATACTTCTATTGATGTATTCAAAACTGTCATTAACATCCATATCATACTACTGGTTTAGATTCAGCATGGGATCAACTTTAGCCTGAAAATAGTGTTTCTCACCTTAAGATTGATTTTATTTTATTCTTCTAGGTGAAAAACTTTACATTTTGTTAAAATTCATTCTGTTATTTTTAGAATATGCTGCTAACATATTAACCAAGATCATTTTGAATAAGCTCTCCAATCCAGTTCTAACCACCTGTAGATTTGATAAGCTTTCATTCTTTTATCTTCAAAATAATTAATGACAATGTTGAAGAGTATTGAGCCAAAGACTGAACTATATGCTATCACATTTTGCTACCTCACTACAATCTGATGGGGAACCATTAAAATTCATGAGTATAGATTTGAATATGAATTACCAAGACTATCATAGAGTCATTCAGTTGACATCTACAGTATCTAGTTCATACTTAATTAATTTGCTTATCAGAATGCTGCATAGTACTTTCTCAAGTGTTTATAGAAGTCAAATTTTGTACTTCCATAGCATTAAAACAAATCTATTATAGAAATTGAAAAAAAAAAAAACAAGATTAGAAATATTGGAAGAAATGTCAATCTGGGTTCAGTTCCAAGTGGGGAAAAAGATACTGGAAACATGGAGACTGCTTGGAAAGATGGTTTAATGGTGGACAGGAGCACATGGCTTAAGTTCCTGAACAGAAAAGGCAATTACATGCTTCAAGATGTTGAGTGAAGAAAAAAAAGGGGGGTGAGATGCTGAGAGTGCATGAGTTTTATACCCTCTGTTGGGCCCCATCTTAAGAGTTTCCTGTTCCTGTACAGGAAATGTATCCCATTGGCTGTTAGACTCCCAGGGGGCAATGCAGGGGCAACTCTGTAGGCTGTCCTGAGTCCAAGTTTGCTTGAGCCTTGCTGGGTGATGATGTAATGAAAGGACTTTGGGATTCCTATTATGGCTCTGCCTGTAGATCTTTGTTATGTAGAATAGACTGCCCATTGACAAAGGTGGGGGGAGGGAGGGAGCTGGGCTCAGGCCTTAATGGCCCATTGACAAAGGGGGGGGGCTAAGTTTCTGCCTCCCTTTTAGGGGAGGAATATTCTGCCCTTTAATATTTCCCAAAATATTTCATTTTCTAGGAGAGAAGTAGGTATTAACTTCCTACAGAAACAACACGATGTAAGATATATTCTCAGCAAATCTATTCTTTCTATAATTACTTCATTGATTTCAAAATATCTGGATCAATATAGTTATGTTTGCTCTCAAATCTTCCCAGATAGCAATACAAAACTGATTGATCAGTACTTCCTGCTTTTCCTTTCAGAAAATAAGGACATTTGGTCTCTTTGGATTATCTAGCATTTCCCCTGTTCTGCATGCTTTTTCATCCATTCTGAAGAATTGACAGAAATCAATGTCCCTTCACCATCTGAGGCATTGATTTTTTTCAACAAAATGGCTATTTCATAATAGGGTTTGAGGGGACCTTGGAAGCAGAAGCTCAAGCAGGAGACCCTATACCATTCTGGACAAATGGCTGTCCTTGAAAACCTCCAGTGACGGAACACCCATAACTTCCTGTGGTAAGATGTTTTTTTAAAGATCTTCCACTCATTACTTCTTGGTCTGCCCTCAAGTACTTTGGGGAATAGTACTTTCTCTGTGACATCCCTTCAAGTACTAGAAGACTGCCATCATAATCTTTAGTCCTTCTCTTGTTAAACTAGACATATCTAGTTCCCTCAATTGTCCATTGTATGGTTTAACCTCCAATCCACTAATCATATTTGTTGTTTTTTCTCTGCACACTTTCTAGGGTGTCATCTTTTTTACATTGTGGTAATCATAACTGGATCGAATATTCCAAATGTTTCACTAGTGTAATATAAAGTACCGGTTGTACTATCACTTCACTTCACTATCTCTCTGTTGATGCAACCTAGGACTGCATTAGCTCTTTTGGCAGCTGCAGTACACTGCTGGCTCATACTTAAGTGGAGGTCTATTAGACACTTAGATCTCTCTACCAACTACTGTTGATCCAAATGCCTTACTTTTCTCACCTCTGAACTGAATCTTGTTGGATAGGGCCCAATGCTCAAGTGTGTCAAGATTCTTCAGAATGTTAAGTCTATCATCTAAAATGTTAGCTATTCCCCCACCCCACCCCCATCTTGATGTTGTCCGCAAATTTGATGATTTTCCCCTTCTATCCCCTTGTCTAGATTGTTTATGAAGTTGTTGAAGACTACTAGGCCTAAGATAGAACCTTGAGGTACCCCACTGCATGCTTCTCCCCATGCAGATAACGTTCCATTGAGGACAACATGCTGAATGCAGGTGGTCAACCCACTGCAAATTCATCTGGTGGTGCTACTGTCTATTCCACATTGTTATTCATGAGCAAGAATGAATCTTAGCAAGAAGTAGGCTGTGGTCTACTTTGTCAAATGCTTTATTGGTCCCCTATCAAAGCTCTAAATGCTACTGATGAAAATACTTATAATTAAGAATGAAAGGTAACCTAGGGACAGGGGAAATTTATTGTGGCTGATTTGATGAGAGGAGATAAAAATGTTTCTGGAATGAAATGAAAAAAAACAATAGTGAGATAAACAAAAAACCTCATTCAGCTCCTTATTTTAACATGAAACTGAAAGTAATGGGATTAATTACTTCTGTTTTTGTTTTTGTTTTTCTCAAAGAGAATCCTTCTTCCCACATTCTTATGAAATAAAAGTACATTTTTTATGAAATGTAGGAAGCAGTTGCTTAGAAGTAAAGGTCCACTGGGCCAATATTCATTTCTTATGGGAGCCAAGCAGCCTAGTCTTCTCCTTTGATCCTGTCTTGCATTTCCCCAGGCATTTATTTATGGAATGTCTTAATTACTATATGCTAACAACATTTTTGCCCTGGATTGCAAAAAATTCCAAATGCAATGGATTTCTTATTCAAGATACCAGTTTCTCCAGCTGGCATGCAATATACAATAAATATGGCATGTTTTTTTTAAACCATGCCACTGGTTTGAAAGCTCAGTCAATACAATTTTCTGTCTCTGATTGAATGTTAACAAACTAGTTCTACAAGTCTATAGGCAACTGCAGTGCAAACCAGGGAAAGACAATGGTGGTGGGGGGTGACAACAGACCAGTGCAAAACAAACAAACAAACAAAAATCACTAATACCTTCTAAGGGGTTTTTGGAATACTAGACTGTCTTCATGTAGTTGCATGGAAATCCTTGGCTGATCATTTAGTGTTAGATTTATAACATCATATTATGAAGCAAGATTTAGATTAAATGTGAAACAGAGTAGAATTGTTGATGTCAGGGAAACTATAGTTTCCTTTTGTTAAAAATATTTTTCAGAAGGATTCCAAGTCTATCTACAGTCCCCTGGTTGGGATCTGGCCAAGAAATTGTTGGATTGTGTTTTAATTTGTAAGACAAAGTTCATTCCCAGAAGGCTACATTATTAGAAATATAGGTCTTCAGAGAAAGCATGCTTCTTTCTGTTGTGTCCTGGGTAATGCTGCACTATTAAACTTGCACAAAAGTGTGGGCAGAATATGGTCCTCACATTGGAACAAGAGTGAATAGTCTGAATGCTATTTTACAGAGTTTGTAGTGTGTTCTCAATAGAACTTGCTTAATGAACTGAAAAAATGAAGAGATCCTGAGTAAATCTCCACATCCTTCAGACGTTTCCAGATGTGCACACTGAAAATAAGTGTTCTTTCTTGGAGCAGAGAAGAAAGACAGCAAAGTGAGAGACTAAAGTTAATGGAGATTAGTTAAAATATAGGATTCTTTTTCAAAGTCTCACTTTGTATGTGATAGATAAATGCAAGGAATGGGTAACAATATTAAACTATTTTTAGACATCTACATGTATCCTTGGAAGTAGCCAATGAGGAACCATGAATAAGTTTCTCTACATGTGTAAATATTAATGGTTGCATTTTAAACTATTGTAACATCCAAACAAACAATTGCAATCTTTAGTCAGTGCCTTTTAGCTTACGGTTTAATTAAGTGGCTTTATTTTAAGTCTTTAAAAATAACAGCTCAAACTTGATGTTTTGATATTTTATAATTAGTTTGCATCTATCCCTTTTCTTGGTTCTGCTTCTGTGATGCTTACCCTCCATCCTATCTGCTTCCCTGGGCACCAGTTCAATAATCTTCCAATTCCAAAAATTCTGGAATTCACCTTTGAAAAAGTAAGAAAATGACACTTTGCAGTACTACTCATCTTAGCTCAGCTGATTCACTTCTTGGAAATGTACCGGAGAAAGAATTATCCTGTTGTTATTAAGAGTAGAAACATTCATTTCATTAGACAATCTACCAAGATTAGCATCAGAAAATCCATTATCTTAGAATCAGTGGACTTCTGGAAAGCAAACGAGCTACGATTTTCAGCCTTAAATGGGCTTCTACCACAACAAGGCCACTCTTTCTATGAGGGAGACAACCTCCAGCCAATGACATGATGTGTCCAAAACAAGCTGAAGGAGGATGACAACTATTAATTTGAAATGCTATTTGTGGCTTTCTTGAGAAAAAGTTGTTGACACACTGTAATTGGCAGCTCACATTCTGTTTTTCCTGTTCTACTTGCTCTTTTGAGAAAGGGTTGGTGCCCCATAGTACAGTATCATTCCGATGAGACGCAGGGTGAGCCAACCAAGCAAGACTACAAGTATCAGAATAATAGCTCTGGGGAAGTTTCACCATAGTCACTGTCCATCTGAAATTTTAAATGCTTCACAGTACCAGCTGTTCCCAGTCACTCTTTGGTTTCTGAGTGCACTCTCTTCCATAAGCTCCATTACAATGCATAAGAACTATACAAAAAAACTATTGTTTTTACAGAGATTGGGAAGGAAACAATGCCAGAAATTACTGTGCTATAGTCGTTCAAATACAGGTAGTTCTCAAGTTACTTTCATTCATTCAGAGATTATTTGAAGTTACAATGGCATTGGAAGAAGGAACATATGACCAGTTCTCAAAATTCTGGCCATTACAGCGTCCCTGCAGTCATTTGAACAAACTTTGGTGCTTAACAACCGGCTCACCCTTGCAACATCCCAAAATCATGTGATTGCTGTTGCTAACCTTCTTCACTGGCTTGCCCCAAAGTCATCGGGGAAGCTGGCAGGAAAGGTCACAAGTTGCTACAATATATCTCCCCCCACAGGCCTTCCTTTGCTTGTATGAATGCACCCTCTTTGCTTGCTTGCACTTATCAGTGTCATGCCATGGCTTCCCTTCATTCATTCACAAACCCCACATCTCCTTTCCCCAGTATCCCTGAACTCGCAACACACACCATGTACCCTTTTCCCGGCACACATGCCACATACACCCACACACCCTCTTTCCTTGGGCTCCCTGAGCTCATGTTTTGGCACCATCCCAACTCACATAGAGCCTGCATCAGGCATCCTGAAGCCTCTCCCATCCTGTGACATTGCTGTGTTCCTTACCTAGAATTCCGTTCTTTCTGATTAAAGACTTGCGTGACTTGAGATTACAACTGGGATAGCCTGGTTTGTTGTTGGTAAGCAACGTGATCATGTGATGTTGTACTTTCTAACCATATTACTCAATATGGCTATCCCAGTCCCAACTGCCTTGGTAACTTAAGGAATACATTTACTCAGAGAATTTCGAATTCATCCTTTAAAGTGTTTTTTGAAATCTTGGCAAAATTAGTGAGAAATTTAAGGAAATAGAAATGTTTTGGCTATTTGTGAAATCTTAATGTAGTTAGGATTTTCTATTTCTCCCCAACAATGGCTTTTGAGCAAAGACTTCCATTTATTAAGAATACTAACTATCTAAACAGAGGACTCTGTTACAAAGCATAAAGACATGAAAATAATGATATGTGCATCATGTCATTACACAGGTCATGCTTGTTCTCCCACACCTGATGCAAGTACATCAGTGATGTCACTTACACAATGTCACCGGGCATGGTATAGTTTTCCCCCTTCTCCCTTATATACATGTATTTGCTTACATTACACATAAGAACTGATTTATTCTTTCCTATGTCTGGAATCTGAAGAGACTAGAGAAAGATGGTGGTAAGATAGGCAACTCTACCACCTTCTGCAAATCAAGAGTCTCAAGTGACACATTTGTGGTGGATGAACTGATATGAAAATTAATAATTGCGCTGATTGTGAAGTGCTGCTTTGGGAAAGTACAAATGCAAAGAGCACTGGGACCAAGTAACAATATAAGTTACAACTCAGTTTTTTATTTGTGTAGAAAAATTATAAAATAAATAAGTCATTGAGTTGTGTGAATATATTAAATAAGAATCACATTTACAGAAATAGAAAACGTCTATACTTACATATTTACATTTAAAAAAAATCTAAAAACAATGTTTATCTTACATACAAGCTACTGTCAACTAACATAAGGCTATGTAGATTATTCTGATATAAGTCCCATTACATTTCATAGTTTACCTAAACATGTGCATAGAACTATAACTTGAATTAAAGGTGCCTCTTTATGGAAGCAATTTACATCTGTAGAGAAAACATTGAAGCTAATAATATTGCAAACTAAATTCAAGATGCTTTATCTTTCTCTTTAATACTCTTTAAAGAAAAATCCCTGGAAGTTGATAGTACAGTAGTGTATTCACGTTGATCTTTGTTTTGTTTAATAAATATTGTATCTCTGTTATAGTTATATATAAATAGTTTCATTATTTGCTCTTATATGGTAGAAGATGCTCAATTTCAGCAAAAGCTTGGCTCAGAGTAATGCTTGTTATCCCAGAGAAGATGGGGGGGAGAAGCAGTTCTCACTGGTTAGTTAGTTAGTGTTTGTTCGTTTGTTCGTTATGAAATCTGGAATCTGATAGAATTTGTTAGTTGGAAAAGGTGTTATTAATGGGCATAAGCTGCAGTTCACTCAATCAAATGTATGTGGTGGTTGGACTGATGTAGGATTTAATTTAGAGCTAAGTGGAGGGGGACAGAGAGAAGAAGACCGGTTGGCTATACAGATGCTAGTTACATGTTAAATTACTAGTATATTGATATGGTAATAGATAAGAGCCAGGGGGAACAAGCGTGAGAAAACAACAACAACAACAACAACAACAGTGCATTTGTTTAAAATAAAGTCTTTACATTAACCAAATCTCACAATTCTTATTGCTGAAATACTAGGTCATTCCCCACCTTAAAACATTAAAGGGAAAACTGAACACTCTGGAATAGTTATGCTGCAGATGTTAAGGACTAGGCTAATCTCAGGAAACAAAGCCACCAACAAATAACTCTGTTGGTTGATAGTTTTGCAAACTGATTGCATCTCCCCAAACACATGTTATAAAACCAGAGCAGCAACTTGGAAGCTGCTCCAATTGCTTATGTACTTTCCAATGAGACAAAACTGCATTCAACACTGGCACTTCTGGCCTGGCACATTTTCATCAAGCAAGCGGGAATCCTCCAGATGACAAGGTTGGAAGCGTGGGAGAAATGAGGCACACCCTGTACCGTTTGTCCCGGTTAGGAGTCATTGAGCTCTTTAAGCAGCGTGAGAGACTTACTCAAAGCCAGCTCCATTTCTGCCTTTCACCTTCATGGGTGTGTGTGGAATACAGTAAAGAATACAATCACAAGTGCCTTTCAAATTCATGCTTTCTCACATACTCTCTCAATCAATTCATCTCTGCCAAAGGTAACATGTGCAAAAAAGAAGTATGCGGGGCAGCGGCCATTCGGTATTCTCCTACAACTGAGCAGCACTGGCTGGTGTGCTGGCTGCTGCTATGAAACCAAAGCTGTTCATTCCTGCATGTGCAGTCGCATGCTGGCTATCGCCAAGAGAAAAAGGATCACCCTCCTTGCAGCACACCTCTGGCTTGGTGGCAAATAAAGTTTCAGGTTAACTGCCTTGATTTCTTGATTTGGAATTTTCAGAGATGCCTTCATGAATTAATATGTGCTTCAGCGACAGCTTCTTTTATTATCTGGAAAAGGCAAGCATGGCATTAACAGATGAGACATTTGCTTTCTGGAAAGCTGAACAAAGGAGGCTGCTGATGTTAAAAAGACCTTTGGGGACAACTCGAAGATTTGGGTGACTATACAAGGATTGCAGTGGTTGTTGTTGGAGGTTACCAAGTAACAATATAAAATTTTCCCTATGTAAAATTATCAAATGATCAAGTCACTCAGCTGTGCAAACATACTGTATTCAATAGAAAGCACATTTATGATAACAGGATTTTCTGTGCTTACATATTGACAGGTAACAAAATATGGTATTTATCTTACACTTTCCTGTGTACGTTATTCTGAATATTTATCACAGTATTTATCTGAAAATATGCATCGAGCTATAACTTGAATTATGAAAGTGATTTATTTCTGAACTGATCTAATTTCTGGTCATCCATCTCAACCAAGAACCTTTTGCAAAAATTGCCAGAATTCCAGCTGGCAGAACAGGTAATTCTTGGATGTAGTTATCCGTCAGTTAGGTAGAAAGTTGGGGGGGTTTTTTTAGCCTCAGGAGAGTTGTACATTTGATGACTGACCAAGTATCTCTACAATTATAGTGCCCGACTCTGTAGCTGCTATATTTTTTTCAGGAAGTGCTCTACATTACACATATAGCAAAGACCTATTCAAAAACGGCCAACACCTCTTATGAAGCTCATCTCCAAGAAGGCAGAATTATTGATAGGGATCAGGGGTAGGTTCTAACTTACTCGCCGCCGGTTCGCTTCCTCCCGCACTGTGTGGGCACGCATGCATTGCACACTGTGTGGCCGCACCGTGTGAGCACACATGCGCAGAAGCCAAAAACAGATTCTGCATGTACGCAGAAGCCAAAAACAAGATGGCGCCACCTATGGTGCCACCATTAGAACTGGTTTGGGGGTGTGGCCAACCAGCAATCGCTCCCTGGTTGTCGAGCGAGGGGAAATTTCCGCTACCGGTTCTATAGAACCAGTCCGAACTGGGAGCAACCCACCTCTGATAGGGATCCTAGGGAAGTACAGTACAGGTAGTCCTCGACTTACAACAGTTTGCTTAGTGAGCCACCATTAGAACTGGTATAATTTGAAGTTATGGCACTGGAAAAAAGTGACATGGCTGTTTTTAACACCTATGACCATTGCAGCACCCCAACAGTCACGTGATCAAAATTCAGACATTGGCAACCGGCTCATATTTATGACCGTTGCAGTTTCCCTGGGTCATGTGATCTCCTTTTGCGAGCTTCTGAGCAGCAAAGCCAATGGGGAAGCCAGATTCACTTAACCACCATGTTACTAACTTAACAACTGCCATGATTCATTTAAGAACTGTGGCAAGAAAGGTTGTAAAACGGGCAAAACTCACTTAACTACTGTCTCACTTAGCAATAGAAATTTTGGGCTCACTTGTGGTTGTAAGTCGAGGACTACCTATAATAAAAAGAGTATATTTCTATATGTTTCAAATTTATTTATTAATTTATTAGTGAGATTTATATATCGCCTCATAGTGCAAGCACTCTCTAAGTGGTTTACACCATTAAGCAATGTATATTTATATTGCCCCCAACAATCTGGGTCCTCATTTTACCTACCTCGGAAGGATGGAAGGCTGAGTCAACCCTGAGCCGGTGAGATTTGAACAGCTGAACTGCTGATCACAGTCAGCTAATGTGGCCTGCAGTACTGCACTCTAACTGCTGTGCCATCTCGGCTCTTCCCAAATGTGAAATATGTCCGTGTTATTAAAAAAACCCAGGTTGACACTAAAAGATAATGACTTTCTTAAATCAATTGGATGAGTTTTAAAAAGATTTATGTTACTATATACCCGTGATGGCGAACCTGTGGCACGTGTGCCATAGGTGGCACGTGGAGCCATATCTGCTGGCACGCGAGCAGTTGCTCTAGCTCAGCTCCATGTGCATGTGTGTGCCGGTCAGCTGATTTTCAGCTCATGCAGAGGCTCTGGGAGGGCGCTTTCAGCCTCCGGAGGGGTGGGGGAGGGCATTTTTGCCCTCCCCAGGCTCCAAGAATGCCTCTGGAGCCTGGGGAGGGCAAAAAACGGGTCTATCAGGCCCACCAGAAGTCAGGAAATGGGGCAGCAAGGGGTCATGCGTGGGGAACGGGGCAGCATGGTGGGGGTCGCATGCTCATGCGCAAGGGGCGGGGCACGTGGGGGGCATTGAATTATGGGTGTGGGCATGCGTGTGCATGCGATAGCACGCGCGCTCACACTTTCGGCACCCGAGGAAAAAAAGGTTCGCCATCACTGCTATATACTATAACACAAAGCCTCATAATATGATGAGAGTATTGATAAAGAAAAAACAAATAGTTATACACTTTTGGAGTTGGAAGAATAGGATAAGATATCGTTAAAAGAATCCTTACCTTCATTTTTTTTAGACATTACTACTGGGAATTCCATTTTCTTTTTTGAGATTTCTCCTTTCCTCTATTTCATTATAGTTAGTGCATTTTTTTCTTACCCTGAATAATAAAACATTCATCTCCATCACTTTGTGGAATTATTTTGCTTTTAAATTGTACAAGCATAAGTACAAAATGATTTTAAATTATAGGCATGATACAGAAAAACTGTGGCATATCAGGTTCCTTGCCCCATTTAATTTTCTTCATTTGTGAGTAGCCAAGCCGCCATGGCACAAAGCTTTTGAATGAGCAAACCTCATCTAACCATGCAACTACTGTTATTGCAACAGCCTGTCAACATTTCAAAAGTGCTCCAAAGCCTAAAAGTTTGGGGGTATCTATTTTGAATATAAAAGAGTTTGGCCTGTTTAACAATCAAAAGATACAATAGATCATTCTTTCTCTAAGAAACCCCAAACAAACTAGACATTACATTTGCAAGAATTAAAATAGAAAAAAGTTTAAGAACTTCTGCATAAATAGAATGGTATGTCCAGTTGGACAAGCAAGGTGGGGCAATTTTCTAACTATGGCCCTGTAATTTAGGTTTAAAATGATCAATAGGTCCTGAAAAAACCTTGTAATGACACAACTCTATCACTTGAAAACATTTTTGTTCCAATGTTTCACAATTTTGGGACTTCCAAGAAATTTACAGGAATGGAAGCATTTTATTTCAGCAGGAACTTACATTCCCATCCCCATCATTAGCATTTTTATCTTTTTTAAAAAAAAAGTTTTTATTTTGTTAACTAACATTACATCATCAATCAATCAATCAATCAGTGTCATCTGGGTAAAAAAATTTTTGTGTCAACATCTTTTACATTTACCATTTTACCATTTTCTTAGTATATATACAACTCTACTTTTACATTTCAATTTAACTTATCTTCTATCAAAACATTTTCCTTCTCGCTTTATTTAATTTCATATCTCTTTTGATCTATGTTCATTCTCTATCCAATGATAAAAACACTCCCATATATTATAATACTCCGATTCGTCTTTCCCTTTGATTGCCATTGTTAAACTATTCATTTCTGCACATTCTAATATTTTCTTAATTATCTCTCCCTTTGTAGGAATTTTTCCCACTTTCCAATTTTGTGCAAATACAATTCTAGCTGCAGTTATTACATGAATAATTAAATATACATTTTCTTTACTGTATTTCTCTGACAAAATACCCAACAAAAACAGCTCTGGCTTTAAATTTTTATGTTAAAGTCAAACTTTGGAGCAAAATTTGTTACCACACTCTCAGTGGTGGGTTCCTATCAGTGCAGTCCACTATATAGCACCGGTAGCGGCCCGCTGGTGACGTCACAGTACCGGTGCGGTTGGTTGCCAGTGCCTGAGCGCCGCCATTTTTTAAAAAAAATTAAATTTTTAAAAAATTTTCTTCTGCGCATGCCCAGAAGCCGAGTTTCTGGCACTGCTCATGCGCTGCCTTCCTACCCCACAGTGAGTCCAAGCAGGGGAGGATGGCTGAGGGGGCGTGTGAGACGCTGAAAGAATGGGTGGCAGGAGCTATCTCCGTTCCCCTCCCTTCAGCAGTCCGAGAAGCCACGAACGCGCAGTGATGATCCTAGGCATTTTTGCACGTTTGAGGCTTCTTGAGCTGCTGAGGGGAGGGGGAATGGGCAGCAGGACCTATCTCAGTTCCCCTCCCTTCAGCAGTCTGAGAAGCCACGCCCACCCGGTCACATGGCTGGCAAACCACACCCACAAAAAAGCCATGCCCATCTGTGACCTATAGGTTGCAAGTATCATTGTGTGTGTCTGTGTGTGTACAAACACACGAACATACAGTGCTCATAGTTCTGCACTGTGGAAACTTAGTTTATATTGTCCTTGATATGAAATCTACAGGACCTCACAGGAAGTAGATCAGTCGTTTAGACTTTACATAATGATGAGATAGGGAACCTGACCGATGTGCTGTTAAGTTCAACAGCAGTAGATAGCAGCTAAAACATTATTTCGCAGGAGTGAAATTTAAAAGCAATAAGCATCATATTTGCTAATGGTCCCCAAATATGAAGCTCAATTAAATAAGATTAAATAGTGCTGAAATTTCACTTTTCTCCTGCCATTGAATTCTATTACAGGACTATTTTTCCATAGAAAAACATAAAAACACAACAGACTTAATTTGTTAATTATTTGAAAACCATACTTGGCAATAGTTAGAAGTCACCAATCTACCATTTATTGTACCTCAATTAGGCTTGACTGATATATTTACTTCATAGGATTAGATCCAAACTGAGTCATAGCTAGAGTAAACACTCTGAAATAATGAAACTTAAATGGTAAGTTTCATCAATTTCAAGCTTAATATATCTCATAAAATCAAAAGGACACATTAGTTGTTTCCATTGCTCATTTCTTACAGACTTAATGAGATCATCACCTGTCAAATATAGTTTAATCTCCAAGATTATGGTATGCTGAATTTTAATGTGTCCATACTGGTCTGTCCGCTTACACTATTCATTATTTTATGATGTTCTAAATGGCTCTCAGAGGTAAATTGAGGTAAATACTGCTCTACAAAATTGGCCCAATGTATTACTCCATATAATTAAAGTTAAGGATAGAGAAATACAAATTAATTTAGTTTCACATTTGCCAATTTACATTTTTGTATCCTATTTCTGAGTCAACCTGTATATGTACTTTGATGTATGTTTTCTCTAAAATACTATTTTTTGTGGAAGGTTTCCTAATATATACATTATAGCATATACTTTTCACTTGAGTGCACTGTAATATTCACAAAATGGAGTCACCAGTATATGAATATCATCACGTTTCATAAATGTATATTTAGAAAGTATCAAGTAGACTTAAAATAAGAAGCAAATTTCTTTTTTATTTTGGGGCACCATAAATCCTAATTCTGGCAAGCAATTTTACAAAACTTCAGTATTCTCTTGCTGAAAACATTGTTGAATATATTAAGTATCACAGATATTTATCAGTCTTTTTTGCCACTATTTTATTGTACTTTCCTTGGTTTACTAGGGGATTTAAATGACTTACTGTTCAGTTATGACAATTATAATGATGACAAAACTGATCATCGCGAAGAAAATTGATACTACCACAACTTCTATTTTTAAGACACTTGTTTCATCATTGGTTCTTTTTGTCTTCAAAAACTGTTCCACGCAGCGTTCACCAAAGTAATCTGGGTGGCATCTGAAAGCAAATCATGAAAATGCACAATTAGAATAGCATTACTACTATTCTAACATATATAGAACACTGAAATGATGTTCAAAGTATCTTCAGGTACATCCACTGTATTCTGCTGCTTAATTCCCTCTGTGTTCGTTTCAAATTCAAACAATAGTTTGAATTCTTGATAATTTAGGTGGAAAGCACCAGGAAAGGTATCCATTCATTTTCATATGAGGCCATAATGCAACAACTCCACATTCTTTTATATATATAGTAGGACATTTTAGTTGAATCAGGTAGTCCTTGACTTATAAGTGGCCACTTAACGAACATTTGAAATTATGATAGGCCCGGAATGAGAGTTTTATAGCCATTTTAGGCCATTGTAAAATGTCATGCTACACACACACACACACACACACACACACACACACACACACACACACACACACACACACACACACACACACACACATTTTGAGTGTTTGGCAACTGGTTTTCCTTTACAAACCATTGCAGCATTGCATGATTATGTGACTATGATTTGTAACTTTGTTGCTAGTTTCTGGGGGAAAATGTCCATTCAGAAGAATAGATTTGCACTTACGACCATGATGTTCACTTAATGATCATGGATTCAGTTAATGACCACAGTGATTTGCTTAACAATCACTGCAAAAATGTCGCAAAATCAGGTCCAGTCACGTGGATGCATCGGCTTACAACCGTAATGACTTACGACTGGAAATCCTGTCCCAATTGCGGTCGTAAGTCGAGGACTACCTGTAATAATATAACAAAAGGAGCATTTCAGCCTAAAGAATAGTGCATGGAGCATACATACAGTATGTCAGTCATTTATCTGAGAAAAGATAAATGAATGAATGTCCAGATTCCTGTAGTTTGATTGCAGCTCACTCAGTGATAAACTTCATTTGTTGCACTGTCATAAACCATAGATTACAGCCACAAATACCTGATGCACATAACATACCAAACACCAACCAAAAAAATTACACCTTGTGAATTCTATCCAGATTAATGGAAGATATATGCATACAGGCAATATAGTGGCCAGGGCTAAGGCCACTATATTAATTTTTTCTTATGCTTCCAGAACACTGGTGGGTAGGGAATTAATATTTTTTTGCAGATCCATATATTCTGTTTCATCACACTATTAATAACGGAGAGAATAATACTTTCAAGTGCCATCTATGGCAACATATTAGCTATCAAAATAGAGATACTAACAATTTTATCAACGTTTCTAATTTAACTTACATGCAAACAGGTATTAGAAACTCTTCAATGTATCTGCATTCACCATGAACACAAAAACCTTTATATTTTCCTTGGCATGGAGTTTTAATTTTCTTTTTAGTTTTCTTCTCGTTTCCTTTTCTTTTGGGTTTGTTAGGGTTCTTTTTTCCACCATCTAAATTTGCTGGATTCTTAATTGGTGGTTTCTCTGGAAAAAAAAGTATTAATTATTCTGCAGAGAGACAATATGCTGCTGTGATCAAAATGTTAAGAACTAAGAGTCTAAGAAACTGTAAGAAAAGAGGGACTAGTTTATAGCAATCCCTTAGGCACAGAAAGCACCTGAGTGACCTGGAGCCTTTCCGCCCAAAGAAGCAGAAAGCTGGCTGATAAACAAAACCCTTGTTGCAAAAACCGATAGCTTCACTGTAAAAACTAGGTATGCAAAAACAAGTGGATCCTGCATGAGGAAAACAGGCTAAGAAAAAAAACAACCTACACTGGCATCTATCTCTGCTGCAGCGAGCTCACTGGAAGTCTTTGATTCCAATCCACTAGCCTTATTATATAGGTAAAACAAAGATTGGCTGAGAGATGGAAGAAAGATTTTAATATCAGATTCCTGTTGTTCTAATCAGAATACTACTTTGATTGCAAGAACAATTATAAAGCAAAGAGATGTTATAATGGCGACCAAACATATATACACAAAAAATGTACAATGGCTATGTTCACTGAAGTGGTTATTTGTCATGGAAATCCTAAATTTTAGTCCACTCTGGGATTTACTTTAAACAGTCCCAGGTTTATATTAATTAATTTAGCCATTAATGAACCATTAACATCATTATTTTATGCAAACACTGTAACCTAGTAAAAGTAGTTACCACCCTCATCTACAAAGTCACAACTTGAAGCTCCTCTATGACGTTTATCTTAAACCTAGTGAGTCCCTGCGATGGGGGATTGCAATGTCCCCCATCTTATTGGTTTTCTTCCTCATGATGCTGGAGCAGGATCAGCAGTGACAATGGTTTGTGCAAAGCTCATAGAATAGCAGGAATTTCCAGAAGAAAAAGAATGGGGATCTGCATTCCCAAAATGACTTCTGAATGTGTGAAGACATATTAACTGGGTTAAGCATATTGTGTAACTACGGCTAATATGTTTGTGCCAGCAACTCTACTGCAACAAGAAAACAAATTCAAGAAAACATGCAGTTTTCATACTACAATCATACTAATTGACATACTAAAGTCAATTTGCTATTCTAGCCAGTGAAATCTTCTGGTGCAAAGAAATCATGTTCCCATATTTAGAAGCAAGGGCTAGCTACAATATCTGAACAAAAATAAGAATTCATTGATGATCTTGATAAAAGTAAATATTTATGTAATATGGTTTGATGCAATTATTTTACATTTTAAGAATTTCAAAATCAGGAAAGAGAAACAGGATTTTTAATAATTTCTGCCTTTCTAAATGCAATTAAAGAAAGTCAGTGTGCAAAACATTTTAATATAGTCAGTCTTTTCTTATTTCTCTCTGCAATAAAGTCAAAACTAATAATGTAAACATTACTGCTCAGCAATAAGATAAATTAAATAAAGTTCTCTTAGAAGTTTAACAATTCTAATGAGGTGTGGTAATATGGTTAACCCCAAAGATATTTGCATTTCAGAGGGGTTTAAAAGATCAGTAGATAATTATGTGGTTTTAGACAGGGTTTCACAACATTCTGCCAATTCAAAAATGCATATTGTGGGATTGAGAGTATGATTTGCAATGGATTTCTCATTTCTAATCAGCATAAATCAGTCTGAATGAATTATTCGTCTCTCCCTGACATGACTCCACTTACAGGTTGGGGTATTGTCAATTCTCTAGCTCAAAGGTGGTTTGAAACCCTAATGAAACAACTTATGTTTTTTGTTTAACAGCTTTTAACTTCAAAGCTTTATGGCCAACTCACATTCACATGCAACAGAAACCTAGCATTTAGATGAATCTTGGTTATTATATATTGATACCTTTTTCTTCCCATTTGGTGTTTCCCATCAGCAGGAGTGATTAAACCAACAAGATCTTACCACAAGGGACAAGCAACCTGGGGGTCTCCAGATGTTTTGGACTTGAAATCCCAAGAGACCACCATGGTCAATGGCAAGGATTGTGGAGGTTGTAGTTCAAAAAATCTGGGGACATCAGGTTGTCTCCTCTAGCTTATCCTGTAGCCAGAACAGCTTCTCGTGTTTTATTATTTATAACCAAGGACACGCAACCCTTGTCTTGGAATAGGCATATGGAGTCAAAAACCTTAGTGAGTTTTTACCTCGGTTATTTTAACCCAGCTTTCCCACATCTAATACTCTCAAGATGTATTAAATTATAACTCCAGTGAAACTATTGGAGAATGATGGGAACTTTCTGTTACTCATCTGGAGGGCATATTAGTAGAGAAGGCTGATTTAGCTCTTTCTGTAATAGAAGGACCTAAACAAGAGTGAAGGAGTCAGGAACTCATGAGTGATACACCAGAATTCTCCCTCATTACATATGAGCATAATCACAAAGTTGTAAGCTGGAATCCGTTTTCCCCAAGTAATCCAAGCTAAAATGGAATTATTATTTTCCTGTCTTATCTTCATTGCAGCCCTTTATGTTATATCAGACTGAGAGACCATGATTGGTCCGATATGTGTCAAAAATGTATTCTGTGGAGGAGGCATTTTCTTATTTGCAGTTTGTCAGGATCAGGTCTAGCAATCCAAGAGCTTCCTCCTGATCATTCAGCCTCTGCTTATTATGCTCTGTCCCAAAAACCTAAAGGGTGGTGCCAAATCATCTTGTTCTAGAAAAGAATTTGTTTTTCTATTTAGATTTCCACATCAACAAAGTCTAAAAACACCATAACTCTTATAAACCTCTTTCTGGGAACTAACCTGTGATCATCATACACCTGTGATGTACATCTTGGGAAGAACTATGGTTATCCTGGTTTGCTTAATTACTATTCAGAGGGATAAACATTAATATATAACAGGCCAGTAAGCAGTATATCTGATTAGCAAAAGTATTGCCTATTTCATATATATAGTTAGGGCTAAGTGATGCATTAAATGAATATTGAGAAAAGGCCATGAGACAAACTAGAAAATTCAAGCATCAGGAGCAAGGGTTAGATGCAACTTTCTATTAAGTATACAATTCCACTATGTAATTTTACTTAAGCCTGATTAATTTCAATTAAGTACAAAGAAATTTGCATGCATATTCTGCATTAATAGCACCTTTGCCAACACATTTATAATTTCTGAAGCATCCAACTAAATCTACTTACTCTGCAATTTGATTTAACTGTTTAATTCAGTAACTATATTCAAGCAAACATATCTCAATTTAAAGAGACATTCAGTTCCTTCTTTTACTTATGGTAAATAATTGAACATCATAGAAACATCTATTTTTAAGTAAGTAGAGTTTCCCAATGGGGCTGAACTGAGGAACTACAGGAATTGTTTCTAAGTAAGCCCAAATATTAGCTAATCAGATAAAGTTGACTTTTGCATAAAAAGAACTTCCAAAATCTTTAGTTCTAACATTTTTAAATATTATAATCCAGATTAGTCGCCCTACAGAAACCTTTATATATTGTGTAGCAAGTTATCAGAATGGATCATAAAACAACATGCTGAATATTATTTTGAAATAGCAGGGTCTTGCAATCTAAGCAATTGGGTTTATGTCATGCAATTAAAATTACAAAACTAAAGGTGGATATATATATATATATATATATATATATATATATATATATATATATATATATATATATATATATATATATATATATATAATATAAAATATAAAATATATAATTTGTCATTCTAAAATAAATGAACACATTATAGGAATGATACTAATTCCTTGTTAGAACTTTATTCTACATGAATAAGATAATTAAGCTAACCTATTCAACAAAAATCTTTACTTGAGTTAATGTCCATGGTTAAAAATGTGCAATGCAAATATTTATTTATTTATACTTCATATTCCTTAACTGCAAATCTCCCTCGGAGAGGGATTCTGGGTGGTGTACAATATCATCAATAAAATTAAACATTAAAATCAGAATAATTTAGGATTAAAGGTTTTAAAATTATAAACACATTGTAAACATTTCAGAATGTGAAGAATTCCAAGATGGCAGATTAACAGTTGTTAATACAGGTGTTGTTGGGGAAAGAGAGGTGGGTTCTCATGGGGCCAGCCAACCCCATGGCTGTGTGGGCCTTGTGTCATCCCCCATGCAAGGCTACACAACCACAGTTTGACCCCTTTATGTTATGATAATTAAGATTCATATAGTTTTTCTCTTGCATTTTGTCTGACAAATACTTATTGGCAACATTAATATTTTTATCCATAGCTGCTTAGGCTAGAGATTTACATTAATCCTAAAGAATTCTGAGTGTTCTCGCTGTCTTTTCCTTTGTCCATGTTCACGGGTATCCTAAGCATGACTGAGGAATAATAATGCTTATTGAATGCACAGCAAATAACATAGCAAACTATGGTCATCTGTGGTTTGCCACTTCCTCTCCTTTTTGGTTGATATCTCAAAAATCTTGGTACTAATTGATACTTCCTGTTCCTTTTATAGTTTTTGTGATCAACACTGAACATCCGTGAATAGAATGGGGGTAAACTTAAAGCTAATGTTTCCCCTTGTTTCTAAAGCAGAGATAAAAAATAAAGATAAAGTAGTTGGAAATGCTACTCCAGGACCAGCTCAGCTAAGACTACTGTAGCACAACCAACATAAATATGCAATTATTAACTCAAATGATTTATAAGAAAGATACTCAATTTGACTCAATTAGAAAATAAAAATATTAATGAACCAAATACTTTGGAAGTTCAATACATTGGCTCAGGAAATATGAGTATATATTAATGGCAATACATTATATTCATATTCCCAAGAAATAATATTTAATTGAATTTCTGATTTTCTAAATTCTGATAAACTTATCCAATCTGATTTTAATATCTAAACCCTAATGTTCCAATCAAAATTTTGCAATTCACATTAAATATCCATCAATAGGTTACAGATACATTTTAAGAGAAAATATGCCTAAAATGTCAATTTTATTATGAGTATCAGTTCCTTCTTAATATTGCAAATGAATGCCCAAATGAAGTAGAATGGAATGGCTGATACTAAACTACTTCAAGAATCATATAAATAAAAAAGGTTAATTCCCCCTAATATTATATTAGAGGAAATAAATTCAAGTTTTATTTGACCACATCACAAAATTAAAGTTATTTTTATTGACATATTTTATTTGTTTGTTAAATTTATTTGGGACTCATCTCACTTTCGGGCTACTCTGGACAACTTACAAGAATAAAATGGAAGAAATGATAAAAATGTAAACATGACCATAGTAAAGCAATGAAACAATACAAATAAACAAGTACAATAATAAAGCCGAGGTGGCGCAGTGGTTAGAGTGCAGTAGTGCAGGCTACTTCAGCTGACTGCTAGCTGCAGTTCGTCAGTTCAAATCTCACCGGCTCAAGGTTGACTCAGCCTTCCATCCTTTTGAGGTGGGTAAAATGAGGACCCAGATTGTTGGGGGCAATATGCTGAACTCTGTAAACCGCTTAGAGAGGGCTGTAAAGCACTGTGAAGCGGTATATAAGTCTAAGTGCTATTGCTATATCAATTAAAAGACGGTCTGGGGGGCAGGAAGGGCAAAGGGGAGGTGGGGGTCAGCTAATTAGCCCAGTAGGCACTTCCAGTGTGGTTCTCCTCCATAGGGTCCCCAGGCCAACTGGCAGAGCCATGTCTTCAGGTCCTTTCAGAAGGACAGAAAGATGGGGTCAGACCTCATGGGATCGGGGGAGGGGGTTTAGAATATTCGGCAGGATTAGCGTTACAGCAGAGAAGGCTCTTTTATATACTTTATGCAGCTCTTTGTTAATGCGGGCAGATGCTTATCTCTTTCTATCTTGGGGCCATGGTGGCACAGTGGTTAGAATGCAGTATTGCAGGCTAATTCTGCTGACTGCCAGAGTTCTATTCTCACCGGCTCAAGGCTGACTCAGCCTTCCATCCTTCCGAGGTCAGTAAAACGAGGACTGTTTTGATTGTTGGGAGCAATATGCTGGTTCTGTAAAACGCTTAGAGAGGACTGTAAAGCACTGTGAAGCAGTATATAAGTCTAAGTGCTACTGCTATTGCTATTCTGATTTTGAAGAATCAAAATAAACAAAATAGTAATATTAAGAGAAAAGGCCTTGTTTTATGCCTTCAAATTTCCATTCATGCCAACACATATTACATGGGGGTTTGGACAAAGTATGTTGAATGATCTAGCACAATATAGACTATTTAAAAACAAAAGAATTTCTTATATTTCATTTCAGTATTCCACTGAGGGTTTTTGGTTGGTTTTTTTTGAAGATTTAATTTTAAGGGCAACAGTAAAATCCATTTATTTTTTTGTCAGTAAATAAGCTTCATTTTTGCAAAAAGGGATTTTTATACAGTGATAAGTTGAAACCTACACGGTGAACATAGTAATTTTATACTATTAACTATTTGTTTAAAAAAAGTTTCTGGGATTTTTAGCTTCAACAAAGTTTCTTGAAAGACATACTTAGTACCAAGCACTAAAGTTCCCAGGACACCTTGAGAGAAAATGGATTGATTGTAACATTAGCTTAAATTTATATTGTAGAGATATGGTTGGGGTTCAGAAGATAAGTTCATCCTTGCATCCAAAATGTTCTTCTTTCATACTAGTGTGAAGTCCTTGCCAATGAAATACTGTATTTGCTATAGAATACTTCATATTCTTGGAAATCATTAAGACTAATCATTAAGACACAATCATTAAGACTATTAATATTATGATAATTGTCTAACAGCAAGTATGTGACTATTGATTTATTTAGAAAGAAAAAAAAAGACAGCATTGTTCATAAAGACTCTATAGGGCATATATAAGTCTATTAAATACAATATCTTCTTAGGCATGTTCATTTTTTGGGATCCTTGGTGCTCTGTGAGCTCGGTTGCTTTCTTGCAGACATTTCATTACCAAACTGGGTAACATCCTCAGTGCTCTGAGGAGCATGAAGTGCTCTGAGTTACCTAGTTTGGTAATGAAACGTCTGCAAGAAAACCACAAAGTTCAGAGAGCATCAAGGACCCTACAGTTCAACCCTGAGCTATAAATATTCTCTTCCATGGTACATCCATTTTTATCTGGCTAAAGTCTTTAGATTGCATGGATAAAAATAAAGGAAGAATAGGGTTCTACAATGCTTAAAGTATATTCTAAGAAAGCCCCTGTCTTGTTAGGAGAGACAAAGCAACAGCTATTTGCAAAAATTGCATCATTATACCAGCCTCCTCTCAGATGCCTCGGTCCCAAATGAGAAGAATATCATGGGCAAGCACTCCATATTTTAACCTACCTCTTCCTGCATCATTCACAAGGAACTGAGATTCTCTCACTTCCTTCACATTATCTTCAGCCTCTTCAGATTCAACTCCTGATGATAACCGATCAGTGGAAGATACGTTGAACGTGTTCAAGTTGGGCATGTTTTGCTCATCTTTTGTCACATTTAGCTCTGATCCAGTAGCATGCTGGTAAACTGTGGAAGAGAAATGAAAGACATGGATGCCATTCTTACCAGTCAGGCAAAACTGGCAGAGAGGTGTTTATCTGAAAATTACACTTGGCAGCTGTTGCACATGTAGTTACTCTTATTCCCATAGTGAGTCATTCAAAAAACAGCTCTCTGTTTTTCTAATGTGGATTTGTTTAGATTACCCCAGAACCTTAAAATTGCCCGGCCAACTTCCAAAGTTATTGCATTCCATTAACCAGAATCTTAGCAAGTGTTCTTTAAGAAATATTGATCTCCTACAGTGGGTACAAGCCACTACATAATGGATTTTGACCAAACAACTGACAAAAACAAATATCCAGTCACTCTGATTTAAAGTTTGCGACATGCTTTCTCCTTTTCTAAAATCATAACCGGTTATTCAATATTTAAAATTCCTCTAGCAAAGAAATTACCATTTAAAACCTGAAGACTAAGAATCATTTTGAATTAAGCTCCATTCAGCATTGTGGGGTGTAAACAATGTTTCTTAATTCAAATCTTGCTTCAGACAATATGCTCTCATCACCCTGACCCCTCTAAAATAGTGGAAAATAACGAGTGCCTCCTTTTGTGATTTAATTAAACAAGAAGCATCCACAGCAAAAATATTGTTATGTCAAGACCTACAAGAATACAAGGAAGCTTAGGCAGGCTTAAATCAAGAGAGAGCTGAGTTGCAAAAAGATCTCCAATGTTGTGACTTAGCCAAGCTGTTCGTATCAAGATTCTTGTACAGTAAGGAGAGAAAGAGGAGAAACGGAGGTACGGGAAATAAAATAGAGATAAACTTATAGACTGAATAACAAATACAGCGACGAGATTTTGAGAATGGTTTCAATGAGGCTCCCATCGCATATACGCCACTTTCAAATTCCCAAAACGACAAAGTCAAACTGAGAAGTGGGAAAGAGAGGAGGAGCTGGCGGGAAACGCAGAAGGTACCCCCGCTACTGAGCCTCTGCCTTTCAGGCGCCTCCTATTTCCAAACAGCAGTGTAATTCCAGCATAACTTTCAAAAAAATGAGAAAACCGGGGAAAACGGGGCCCAATTCAGAAAATTGCAGCGAGCTACGACCCTAATGCCAGCAACGCACCACTCTCCAAATTCCGACCTCGAGCGCTCTTGGTGCGGCCGCCGAAGCTTCGCGCCCCCTCTGCCCCGCCTCTCGACAGGGTCCATCGCTCGCCCGCCCACTCACCTGGACTCTGGAGCAGCGGGAGGAGAAGGAGGAGAAAGAGTGGGGCACGCATTGAGGGGAAAGGAGCGTCCTCGGGGACCAGTTTGCCTATTAAAGAGTGAACGAAAAGCGCGCTGAAGCGGTTGAGGAGGACTCCTTTGGTGCCTGGCGAGTGTTACGCTCGGAGCAGCGGCAAGACACTCCATACCCATCGAGCGAGGGATATATATGCAGTGCCGCCGCCACCACTGAGAGGCCGGCAATCAGGCAGGGCGGTCAGATGAAGCTCGACGTCAGCCGGGTGGGGAAGGGAACAGGTGCGCCTCGGGTCGGGAGACATCACCCAGTTGCGTGTGGCGCAAAGAGGAAGCAGGTCGCGGAGGCGGACCAGCAGCGGCAAGATAGAAAGCCGTCGGATGAGTCAGCTAGGGTCACGCTCTTTACTTGTAATCCCCAATGGCTGTAGACGTCTCCTCGGGTATATAGAAGCGGAAGATCGACTAGTTGAGAGCCAGGTGGGGTCACCTAGGCCGGTCGGATTGTGTGCCTCGAGCTGCCCCCAAAGGGAGCTGAAGGATAAGGCCCTCCTGTAGCCCTTTCATGTTCAGAATGGACTGCATGGGACTTCGGGAGATTCCAGCCACATTTTCCTTTTCAGGCTTTTCTCCTCTAGCATTATGGAAGCAGTAACTCTGTTACTGTGGAAGGCAGCTGCACAGTAGCAATAGCAATAGCACTTAGACTTACTGCATATACTGCTTCACAGTGCTTTATATCCCCCTAAGCAGTTTAAAATCAGCATATTGCCCACAACAATCTGGGTCCTCATTTTACCAACCTCGGAAGGATGGAAGACTGAGTCAACCTTCAGCCTGGTGAGATTCGAACTTGCCAAATTGCAGCCAGCTGGCAGTTAGCTGTACTGCAGTACTGCATTCTAACCACTGCACAACCACAGCTCCTAGTTGAGGATCACATCACACTTTTCATCATCCACTGCAAACTTAGCATAGGCTATGTTCTGGGTTGCATCTAACCATGGTACAAATATTATTTGGTAACATCATTGGCTGCCTTGTCAGGACATTGCCCCCATCTCTCCAGTCTATGAATGAGACAGGCTTCAATAACCTTTACCTGGCCCAAGAATAGACACAAGAGAGAGTCAAAAATAGCCTTATTGCAGCTGCCAGTTTGATTTTTGTGCCTCCCCATCAGGATATCCCTGGCTGCAACATTAAAGTAAAATTTTCCCCATATTATGACACTATCCAAACTTAAGGCAGTATGAAGGTGCGTAAATTATCAAGTTTTGTCATACATGAGCTTGAGAAATGTCTGGGCACTACAGGTACTGGAAAGAGACAACTGAGACTAGATAAGAATTGGCAATGGGGGCAGCAAATTTCATTGTGGTATATTTGCGATCCTGACAGGCTCAAGGTTGGCTCAGCCTTCCATCCTTCTGAGGCTGATAAAATGAGGAGCCAGGTTGTTGGGGACAATATGCTGACTCTGTAAACTGCTTAGTATTGTAAAGCACCTTGAGGCGGTATATAAGTGCTATTGCTTTTTCTTCCAGTTCTGTAGGCAGAATTGTATCATGATAAAAGAAAAAGACCCATAGTGTTAGTATTTGAAGCACAAGCAATTTAGCATTTATAGTTTACAAATGGCTGTAATAGCTTTTGATGCTGTTGACACACACACACACATCTCTCAAAGAATGGCCCTGAAGTTGGATGCAATTGCCTAAATACAGTGCATTCAGAAAGTATTCAAAGAATTCACTTTTGTCAATTTTGTTATGCTGCAGCCTGATTCTACAGTTGTTGAAATTCAATTGTTTCTCATTAATGTACATTCAGTACCCCATGGTGACAAAGTGAAAACAGAATTTTAGAAATGTCTGCAAATTTATTAAAAAGAAAAAACTGAAATATTACATTGGCTAAGTATTCAGACCCTTCACTCATACTTTGTTGAAGCACTTTGGCAGCAATTACAGCCTCGAGTCTTTTTTGTTATGATGTGACAAGCTTTGCACACCTGGATTGGGGGATTTCCACCATTCTTCCTTGTAAATCCTCTCAAGCTCAGTCAGGTTGGATGGCAACTGTCAGTGGACAGCTGTTTTCAGGTCCCTCCAGAGATGGTCAATAGGATTCAAGTCAGGGCTCTGGCTAGGCCACTCTAGAACTTTCAGAGTTATCCCTAAGCCACTCCTGTGTTGTCTTGGCAGTGTGCTTAGGATTGTTGTCATGTTGGAAAGTGTACCATTCTCCCAGTTCCTGCTGCTCAAAAATACCCCCACAGCATGATGCTGCCCCCACCATGCTTCACTGTTGGGATGATATTGGGCAGGTGATGAGCAGTACCTGGTTTCCTCCAGACGTAACACTTAGAACTGAAGCCAAACAATTCAATCTTGGTTTCATCAGACCAGAGAATCTTGTTCTTCACAGTCTAAAAGTCCTTCTGGTGCTTTTTTGCAAACTCCAAGTGGGCTTTCATGTGTTTGGCACCGAGGAGAGGCTACCATCCAGCCACACTGCCATAAAGCCCAGATTGGTCTCCACCAATCTGCAGTGATGGTTGTCCTTCTGGAACTCTGTCCCATCTCCACATAGGATCTCTGAAGCTCAGCCAGAGTGAGCATCGGGTTCTTAATCAGCTCTCCTACTAAGGCCCTTCTCCCCCAATTGTTCAGTTTGACTGGGCAACCAGCTCTTGGAAAAGTCCTGCTTGTGGCAAACTTCTTCCGTTTGAGAATTATGGAGGTCACTGTGCTCTTAGGAAGCTTCAGGGCAATGCAGAAATTTTATTGGAGCCCTCCCCAGATCTATGCCTTGCAATAATCCTATTTGTTGAATACTGAAACTGCCTGGTTACTCCAAGGTCCGCTATTCAGGCAGGAAAATGGAGACCGCTGATTAGCTGAGCCACCTGACAGCTCCCTATAAAAGGGGAAGCTGTCAGCCTGGCTCTTGGCTGGATCTTGTACATAGTTAAATAAAGAGCTGTTGTTTGAAGCCTGTCTCAAGCCTCTTCAATCCCTGGACTTAACAACTGGTGATGAAGGTGGGATTTTGAAGAATGCTGAACAAAAAGAGCTGACAGAAGACAATGAAAATCAAGCCCGGTAGCCGAAGGAACAGTGGCCATCTTGCGTAGCAAATTTGAACCACATAGGCCAAAATGTCAGTGTTCCACCTGCCGACTCCTTTCGACCTGGCAAAGGAGAACTTGGGGTCTTACATGACCTAGTTCAAGTGTTTTTTAGAGGCCAACGATCTCCTCGGCCTGTCAGACAACTGGAAAAGGGCGCTTTTCCTCAGACACTGTGGCCATGAGGTTTTTGACATGGCCGAGTTCCTATCAGAGCCAATGCCAGTGGAGATGGTCCCATAGCAGGTTCTGCAGAACATGCTGCAGACCCACTATGCTCCAGTGCCCTCCAAGGTGGTAAGACGGCATGAATTCCACCAATGATTGCAGAAGGATGGAGAATCCATCAATCAGTATCTAGCAGCACTGTGAAGGGCCGCAACGCACTGTGATTTTAAAGACTTAGATGACGTGCTGTTAGATCAGCTAATTTGTGGGGTGCAAGACCTCCGCCTGCTACGGCGACTACTTGCCAAGTCCAATTTGACTTTACAAATAGCATTGGATGAGGCAAGAGAGACCAAATCGTCAAATAAGGTGGCAGAATCACTCCACCGGCAAAACGTGCCTGCACCCCAGAATGCAATACCTACAGTCCACGAGAACCATTGCCTGGACAACTCCTCGGATGACAGCAAGAAGGAAGTCTACAGGACTGATCGGCAGCAGGGAGCTGAAGTCCAGAGACCGCAACCTTGCTATAGCTGTGGAGGCCAGCACCTCCACAGGCTTTTCGGAAGGCCAGCAGGGTGGGGATGATTTGGATCTCTGGGGGAAGTTGGTTCCAGAGAGCAGGGGCCCCTACAGAGAAGGCCCTCCCCCTAGGCCCCACCAGTCGGCACTGTTTGGCTGATGGGATCTGGAGGAGACCCATTCTGTGGGACCTGACCGGTCGAAGGGAGGTATGAGGTAGGATGCGGTCCCAGAGATAGCCTGGTCCTAAGCCATGTAGGGCTTTAAAGATGATGATCAACGCCTTGAATTGTACCCAGAGACCAATGGTCAGCCAATGCCGCTGGCGGAGTATAGGTGTTACATGGGTGTATCTCGAAACACCCACCACAGCTCGCGCAGCTGCATTTTGCACCAATTGTAGTCTTCGAATGCTCTTTAGGGGTAGCCCCATGTAGAGCGTGTTACAGTAGTCCAGCCGTGAGGTGACAAGGGCATGAGTGACTGTGAGTAAAGCCTCCCTCTCCAAGTAAGGTCGCAATTGGTGCACAAGACGGACCTAGCCACAGCTGAAAGATGTTGCCCTAGCCACAGCTGAAAGATGTTGCTCCAATTTTAGCTGTGGATCTAGGAGAACACCCAAATTGCGAACTCATTCCGAGGGAGTCAGTTTTTCTCCCCCAAGAACCAAGGAGGGAAAGTCAACATAATTCCTGGGAGGCAACATCCATAGCCACTCAGTCTTGTCGGGATTGAGCTTGAGCCTATTCATTCCCATCCAGACCCTAACATCGTCCAGGCAATGGCACATTACATCAACTGCTTCTGCTTCCCTGAACTGAGACGGGGTGGAGATGTACAACTGGGTATACCGCACCCCGTGTCGTCGGATGATCTTACCCAGCGGTTTCATGTAAATGTTAAACAGGATAGGCGAGAGGACCAAACCCTGAGGCGCTCTGCAAAACAGGGGCCTAGGGGACAACCTCTGCCCTCCTGTCAACACCGACTGTGTCCTATTGGAGAGGTAGGAGGAGAATCACCGTAAAACGGTGCCTCCCACTCCCATCTCTCCGAGTCGACGCAGAAGGATACCATGGTCAATGATATCAAAAGCCGCTGAGAGGTCAAGTAACACCAGGATGGAGGAATGACCTGCATCCCGGGCTCGCCAGAGATCATCCATCAGGATGACCAAAGCAGTTTCTGTGCTGTAGCCGCGCCTGAAACCCGATTGAAAGGGATCTAGATAATCAGTGTCCTCCAATAACCGTAGGAGTTGGAGCGACACCACTTTCTCGACAATCTTACCCACAAAGGGAAGGTTGGAGACAGGACGGAAGTTCTTTAAATCCGCTGGGTCCAGGGAAGGTTTCTTGAGGAGGGGCCTCACCACCGCAGTTTTTAAGGGCTGTGGGATGGATCCCTCTCTCAAAGATGCAATCACAACAGCCTGGAGCCAGCTGCGTGACACCTCCCTGCTGGCGGAGACCAGCCAGGAGGGGCACGGGTCCAATAAACAAGTGGAGGCACTCATCGCTCCTATGGCCTTGTCAACATCATCAGGAGTGATAGGCTCAAATTCATCCCATACAACAGGACTAAGACTCGCCCCTGTCGTCTCGGCTTACCCTGATTGGCTGAGCCATCTGACAGCTCCCTATAAAAGGGGAAGTTGTCAGCCTGACTCTCGGCTGGATCTTGTACATAGTTAATAAAGAGCTGTTGTCTTGAAGCCTGTCTCAAGCCTCTTCAATCCCCAGACTTAACACTATTTCTGAGGTCTGCAGGCAGTTCCTTTGTCCTTGCGGCTTTTGTTCTGCTGCAGTATGCATTGTCATGTGTGAGGCCTTATATAAATCATTAAATCATGTTGAATCAATTTAATTTACCACATGTCAACTCCAATCAAGGTGTAGAAACATGTCAGCAACAATTAAGAGAAATGGGAGGCACCTGTGCTAAATTTCAATTGTTGTTGCAAAGGGTCTGAATATTTAGCCAATGTGATTTTTCAGTTTTTTCTTTTTAATAAATTTACAGACATTTCTAAAATTCTGCTTTTGCTTCATCATTATGGGATACTGAGTGAGATTAATGAGGAAAAAATGAATTTCAACAACTGTAGAATCAGGCTGCAGCATGACAAAAGTGAAGGGGGTCTGAATACTTTCTGAATGCACTATAGCTGCTTCCATTGCTACAAGCCTGTACTTTGACTACTGGAAGATTTATTTAGTTTATTTAGTTCCACCACTCAGGGTTCTTAGCAGTTTCTTCTTAGTTGTCTTGGCTCTTCAATTCTTACACATTTTAATTCAAAAATAAGTACCACTCAATATCATTTCTAAGAAATATGAAACAAAACATTTGTGTGTGCATATATATGTGTGTCTAAAAATTGTAAAGTGAAAATAATGGGCATCTATACAGGTAATCCTTCAGTTACAGTTACTTCGTAGGCACAGGTTCATAGTTACAATACACAGACACAGACACAGACACAGACACAGACACAGACACACACACACACACACACACACACCAAGTACTTACAATACAGTCCCAAAGTTATGAATTGTTGCAGCACTATGGCAGTCATTCACCCTTAACAAACGACCACAAAGGCACTGCAACATTCGTCCTGCATATTCCCCCCCTCCCACGCTGGGTCCCCACTGGGCCTGTAATAACATAATGGCTGTTTATCTTCCAATTCTAACTCTTTATACATCCAAGATATAACAATGATATATTGAGCATCAGGATACAAGCAAACATGTTGTTGTGACTTCAACAACATGCCTATGTGCCAAGGATTGCTCCCATTCTCTGCTGTTTCTTTGATAATTGTTTTATGTATACTTGGTTTCTTCTCTTCACTGTCCATCCTTGTCTTAGACTTTGACTGGGCCCTTGTAACTAAGATAGTGATCCCACTATCTTAGTTTCTTCTTGACTCTGGTTTTTTGAATCCAATCTTCAGTGAGTGGAAAATCTGTAGTACTTTGTCACAGGTTCCTTTATGTATACACAAGTTAGTGAGCTCCAAAATTCCAAGAGAGCCAACCCAACTCCCCCAGGCCTCTGGGCAACACACCCACGAGTATTCAAAGGCTAGTACTCACAGTTTACTATCCCGCTCTCCCCCTATTCTACTACAATTTCTGTTCTTCCACTACTTCTCTTTGTGAGCCCCATTTCTGGAGAACAGTAACTCTTCTATTTGCCTAGGCTGCTGCAGGCTGTTTGAGTTTCCCCAAACTAACACAAATCACCTCCCCTCACATTAAGACCAGGCAACCCCCAGCTGCCCCTCTACCCAGCTTTTATATACACACATTGCTGGGCTGGTTAGGGAGAGGTCTTAAAAGGGCAGGGCACCAGCAGCCCATATCCTAGCCATTTTGCAGGCAGTCTGTCTTCTCAAAATCCCTTAAACTCGTCCCTGGCTTTTGTTGCCAAATAACTCCCTTTAGTTTGTTTGGATGCCTGGTGACCATGTAGATATAAAGTCCATTCCAAAAAGAAACCCCTATTATTTTGCTCTTGAAACTTTTCTTCACCTTTCCTTGAGGTTAATGGCAATGGTCACAGATACTTGGCACATACAGAATGGCTTTCATTTCTTTCCTAGCAGGAAAAGATTCATTTTCATAACCCTAAAACAGTGATGGCGAATCTATGGCACACGTGCCACAAATGGCACGTGGAGCCATATTGGTGGGAACGCGAGCTCAGGTCTGGCGCGCATGTGCATGCCGGCCAGCTTATTTTCAGACCTTCTGGGCTGGGAGTCTGGAAATGAGCGTCCGGAGGGCCTCTGGGGGGGATGCCATTTTTGCCCTCTCAAGGCGCCTAGAAAGGCTCTGAAGCCTGGGGAGAGCAAAAAAAATGGGACTTCCGGTCCAACCGGAAGTCAGCAAATGGGCCAATTTCTTCCTCTGGAGAGCCTCAAGGGGCTGAAGAAGGCCATTTTCGCCCTCCCCAGGCTCCTAGAAAGGCCCTGAAGCCTAGGGAGCGTGAAAAACTCTCCCTAGGGAACGTGAAAAAAGGGAGTGTGCCATCGTGTGCCAGGAGCGGGCCCCCCCGCATGCATGGGGGGTGCATGGAATTATGGGTGTGGGTACGCGCATGAGTGACCACCCACGCTCCCCCATTTTGGCACACGAACCAAAAAAGGTTCGCCATCACTGCCCTTGAAAGTCCACCCAAAATAGACAGATTAATCAGGAGCTTTACTTATATGAGGCACCTTTCTCTGTTCCATTCCTCCTGTGTCATTTTCCTCCAGATCTAGATTTCCACACTTTCTTGATCGCTAAATGGAAACATTAAATTTGAGAAGGGGAGGGGTCAAAGATTTTGGATGAATTGATATCATATTTGTTATTGTGTGTGTTTTGAATGTTCAAAGCAGCATTAATCTTCTGTCAAAGTAGGCGCTAATATGCTGTATTTATTTATCAAGCTTAGCCTATTACTTTTCAGCCTAGGGCTTTGACATAGTTTAATAAATGTAAAATAAAATAAAATAAAATAAAATAAAATAAAATAAAATAAAATAAAATAAAATAAAATAAAATAAAATAAAATAAAATAAAATAAAATAAAATAAATAAAATAAAATAAAATAAAATAAAATAAAATAAAATAAAATAAAATAAAATGTGACAGCCTTTGTTTGGTCATATCCTGGTCAGTTAAATAGGTGGCTAAGAACAAAAAGAGAATTTTAGTGTAATAATAATTCTATATCTCTGGAATTCAAAGTAAGCAGAGTATAGTTGCAATCTAGATACATTAAATTAGGATGAATTAGATCCAAACAAAACAAAAGAATCGTGAATTGTAAAATGGCTTCAATTTTGTTAAATCAAGGAAATATAAATAGTGATTTTGAGTATTCTTCATAAGATAATCATATGTTTCTGCTTTTGTTCAAGTTTCAGTTATATTTGGGAGGGTCCAAATTCTTTAGTAAGTTTACTAGCTGACAAGGAGCTATGGCCAAGTTGTTACTGTAAAACATCTCCATATAAATGTTTACTCTAGGTTGGTATTCTTACAGTACAGTTCTTTGATGTAAGCATTCTTTCTAAGGGCTATTGTCAAATACTTGGTGATTGAGGCAAGCAGCCGGGATGACGGGACATCCCTGCCTCATTCCCCTTCAGAACTGAACAATAGAAACTGCTGATTATTAACCTTCACCATATGGTTTTATAGTAACTTGTTCCAGGACAACAATTGGCACATAGCTCCTTTTAAATAATTTTACTATTCCATTGTCAAAATCTTTCAAAAAATCATATCATGGTCAGCTGCAAACTCTTGACTACGGTAGGTAAAAAGTGTTGATGACTGATTTTAAATTGGTGATTTAGTGATGGCTGGATATCTATCTAAATTTGTTCAGACTAATATCATTAATGATACAATAGCATTCAAAACAAACTTTAACTCTTCAGATATTGGAAAGATTGGGCTTTGAAATATGAATATTTCTCAGGTATATTCCTACTCCTGTTGTGATAAAACCACTGACTTCCTCCACTGAAACTACAGAACAGTTTTCTGCAATTTCTCATAGCTCCTTCATTCATTCACAAGTCCACACTTGTTCCTGGATGTACAATGTTTGCTCTACAAAATGTATGGAAAAAATATTTGTGGACGTCACCTGTTTCTTAATTAAGATTCTAGATTCTCTAGATCAGTGATAGCGAACCTTTTTTGGTTCACTTGCCAAAAGGGGGGAGCGTGGGGGGTCGCGTGTGTGTGTGCCCACACCCATACTTTCATGCCCCCCATGCATGCGTGCGTAACTCCCCCCACTCCCGGCACGCGATGGCATGCCCGGTTTTCACTCTCCCCAGGCTTCAGAGCCTTTCTAGGAGCCTGGCGAGGGTGAAAATGGCCTTCCCCACCCCTCCGGAGGTCCTCCCGAGGCAGAAAACGGCCCATTTGCCAACTTTCGGTTTAACCGGAAGGCTTGTTTTTTGCTCTCCCCAAGCTCCAGAGCCGTTCTAGGAGCCTGGGGAGGGCAAAAACGGCCTTCCGCACCCCTCAGAGGTCCTCCGGATGCTGGAAACATTTTGTTTGCCGCTTCCGGTTGGACTAAGGTGACCAGACGTCCCGATTTTGGTGGGACAGACCCGCTTTTTCATCATTTGTCCCGCGTCCCGCCCGTCCTCTAAAAAGTCCCGATTTTTTGAAAGAATGCACGACTAGGGCATTCTTTCAAAAAATCGGCCTGAAAGGCAGCAGGCCTCTCAGCTCGGGCCGGCCGTGGCCGGCGTTGGCGGCGGGCGGGCGTCCCGCGTTGTTGACTCCTCCGGCGGCGGCTGGAAGCTGGGGGGAGGGGGAAGGGAGGCTGCTCCTCCTCTCCTTCCCCCGCCCCATCCCTAGCCCTGCCCTCGGAGGCGCCGCTGCTGTTGGGAGGGGTGAGGGACGAGGAGCCGTCGCCGCTTTGAGTTTACGAGCGGCGCAAACAGCCCTTCCTCGTCCCCCTCCCCTTTCTTCCCCCCGTCGCCTCGCTGCCGCCATTGCCCTGGGGCCGGGCGGGCGACCGGGAGACCACGGCGCTTGGATACTTGGAGCAGGTAAGCTGCCGGCTGCCTCCTTTCCCCGTCTCCCGCCTCCCATTCGTTGCTTGCCAGCCCGGCCGAAGGGAAGGCGGGAGGCGAGGAAAGGCCTCCCGAAAGGGGGGGGAGAGGGGGGGAGGCAGGAGGGTGCTTGGATGCCTGCAGCTCGCGACAGGTAAGCTGCCGGCTGCCTCCTTTTCTCGCCTCCCACCTTCCCTTCGGCCGGACTGGCAAGCAACGAACGGGAGGCGGGAGACGGGGAAAGGAGGCAGCCGGCAGCTTACTTGTCACGAGCTGCAGGCATCCAAGCGCCCTCCCGCCTCCCCCCCTCTCCCCCCCCTCACCTGGATGCCGACATTTGCTGTTTTGCCCTCTGCGCGTTCTGCGCATGCGCAGAGGGCAAAACAAATGGCGGCGCCCAGGCGGCCCCCTCCCCGTCCCACTTAAAAATAAAAAAATCTGGTCACTTTGGGTTGGACTGGAAATTACATTTCAAGTTGGGAAAAGGGCCATTGCTGGCCTCTGGAGGGCCTCCGGGGGGGAGGCCATTTTCGCCCTCCCCAGGCTCTTAGAAAGGCTCTGGAGCTTGGGGAGAGCAAAAAATGGGCCTTCCCAACCCCCTCCGGAGGCTGGAAACAGCCTGTTTCCCAACTCCCATGGGCCCAGAAGGCCCAAAAATCACCTGGTCGGTGCGCGCATGCGCACCAGACCTGAGCTCACATGCCCACCAATATGGCTCCATGTGCCACTTGTGGCATACGTGCCATAGGTTCGCCATCACAGCACTAGATGAATGATAGAATACATCCAATATTTTCATTATATCCTTACATGTCCTTCCAATTCCCATTGGAAATAAGCTTTTTTTCTAGGTGTGTATCTCAGCATCAGCAAAATTTGATAAAGTTTATCAAAGATTAACTGTGAGATTTTTGATCACATAAAATTTGTTAATTCTTATTGGTGTTCCTAAAACTGAAAATGCTTCTGATCAAATTTAAATGTCAATAGATTTATATTTGAAAATATTACCAGTAGATAGGAAAAGGCAAATTATATTTGTTCTTGAACATAGGAAATAGTAAAAGTAATTAGTCAACAAGCAATCCCAGCATATATTCAAATTTTCCATACTTAAAAAAAATCAATTTTAAAGTCAGCTTAGTTCATAATGCAGATTTAGCATGAAAATATATATCAAAATCTAGTTTTTCAGAAATTCAAGATCAATCTGGTCACTAGAGATTATATAACAAACCATGGTTAAACAAAGCTCAGTAAAGGAATGGAGACACTGTTCTCAAGGATAGATTCCAGAAAATTATTACCTAATTCTTTTACTGAAAAATCAAAGTTCTCTTGAGCTGCTTTATAAGAGTGTATCTTTTTTAAAAAATAGTTTGTATCTATCTCAAAGTTTTATGATGAATATATTGGTTTTTTAAATCAATTTTTATTACAAAATTTTTTGTGTCCCCCCCCAAACATACATATTTTATGAACATATTTTATGTTGTCCCGATCATTCTTACATATCTTTTCATATACTATACATAACCCACTTTACATCATATCTCTGTTTTCAATTTCACCCTTAATATTCTCTTTATCTATTTCTTTATCTCAACTTATTTTCTTCTTAATACATAAGTAATATTACTAATTGCCCTAAATTCCCAATCTCTTGCAATAACATCAATTAGTTGTCTTATTCCTCCCTTATTACATATATTTCTCAAATTTCCTATCCCACTGCATTTCAACTTCATCTCTTAATTTAAATTTATTTTAAAATTAAACCAAATTACCCTTTCACATTCCATCTGCTGTTCTATTTTACTGTAAGCAATATACATCATCATATTCAAATCTTGCATAAAAAGCATTTAGCTTAATTGACTATCCACAATTAATAATATTTCAAATTTCCTATTCCACTTTTTCTGCTAATCTGTTTTGCTATAAACAATATACATCATCATATTCAAATCCAACATAAAAACCCTTTAACTTGATTAACTATCCAAAATTAATAATATTGATACAATTTCCTTAAATCTACTAATATGAACTCTATTTTCCTTCCCCCTTTCCACTAACCTTTATCTCTTTCACCATTTTCTTTAGTTCTCTCAAAAATTCCACTTCTTGTTATTTTTCTCCTTTTATCCCATTCCCTTAACTTCTGTTTCTTCTTCTTTTTATGTGACATATCTTTTCTCCTGAGTCCTTTTTCTCTTTTTTGAATATATTGTTCGAGTGGTTTTTCCCCAAATTTTTCTTGGTCTCTTCCCATTATTTCCCTCTTTACTCTTTGATTGATTCTTTTTTGAGGGACTTTCCCCTCTATCTACTTTTTTGTGCCACTGTAAATCCCAGTGAAATCATCAAACTGTTTTTTGCTTTCAGTCCCTTCTTCTTCAATGTTATTTTCTTGTTCCTCATTAATATTCTCTTTTACCACATTCTCTCCTGTTTCCTGCTCTGTATATTCCAGCAAAATTTCTGATTCATTATTACCTTTTAAGGTTTCACACATATTTTTTAACATCTCAGATAATTCCTCATACATCCACAACTCCATGTTACCAATTTAACAAGGTTTTAATTTTTTTTATTATATCACCTTTAATTAAAATTTAACGTCCATATAATCTCTTTTAATTTTCAAATTCTAATGTCCAATTCGAATATTAGTCCAATTAGTCCAATAAACCAAGTCAAAGGTTTATTGTCTTCCACAATCATAAACAATCGAAGCCAAGCAATGTAGAAAAACAAATATTCCTTAAAAGTTCTCACAGTCCCCAAATTATCTTTTCCAGTAGTCAAGGTCAAATTACACAGCTGTACTTTCTCTTCTGTCTTCCACCCAGTATTTCCATCAGCAGATGCCTCCCTCAAATCCACAATACTCTTGAATCAGCTGCTTGACAAAACTGTCAAAAATACTTTAAATCCACATAAAAAACATTTTTCTCTAGATTCTTTCCTTTTGTTTCTTTTATTTTTAAATTTCTCCAAATTCAATTGGCTTTAGTGTTTTAATCTCCATTTTGTCCTTCTCCCTCCATGGAATTTCCCAATTGCCAATTAGCCGCTAATTTCAGCTCCGGGACACTGTTTAATATCCAAATTCGAAATTTTCTTTACTTGTGAGTTGGCCAATCACTCACCCAGTTCCAACACTCTGTTTAGACACCGCTACTGCACAATAAACTTTGTCTGGTTGCCCCAGATTCATAGTGGTCATTTTAAAATGGCCACCACTACCGCTGCCGGTCTGAAGAGCTGTCTCTGACCTGTTGAGGAACTTGCCTGTTCCTCTCGGTCTTCCGAGATGCCTCTACTTCTTCACCATCCCTATAAGACGGTTCAGGTCCGAAGAGCCCCGACAATGGTTCATCAGTCTGGATTTTCGGGGAGCTCATTGGAGCCCGCTATTCTCCAGCCAGTCTCACTGCAACGCTTCCGGTTTCTCCCCTGAATATATTGTTTTTGAGGCATCTAATACATTATCAGATTATTCAAAGGTTTTCCTGATAGTAAGAGTTAGTTATAGAAGAACATTTAGAATTTGAATTTTATCACAAATTTACTCTAACATTCAAACGTTTAGAGAGGCTTTTTTATGGCTTTTACAATAATTTTCATTTGGAGGTCAATTTGTTGTACTCACTCATGGTGCCACATTATAAAGTTGTTCCTAAACAAACAAACTTCTCAGTTTGTTTAGTTTGAAGTACAATTGTGTTATTTGTTGCTAAACATTCCTATGTAGCATATATAATTTCATATGACCTCCAGTGTTGTGATAGGAGAAATAGCTTACTGTATCCTAATTGTGAGAAAGATCTTGAAAGATTTGATTATATTAAAGAGTATATTAAAGCTTGGGGTGGTTGTATTGTATGGGTGAGTGAACTAACCATTTTGGAGGGACTACTTAATATTATTTGCAATAATTGATTTCCCCCATTTAATTCTTTTTCCCATAGTTTTTCCTTGTTGGGGTCAACAGATATACTAGGAAGCACAGAGTTAAGAATCTAATTTAGGGAAAACTCAGAGAAATGAGTGACTGGAAATGACAGAATCATGGAGCTAGGTCTAAAAAACCTCTTTCATCCAGTGCTGTTTTTGCCTTTTGTCCTTTATTTTTCTATTCCTGAAGTATTTTCCGCTCGTCCAAAGTAAATGGTGATATGAACCACAGAAAGGAACTGTGAATTGTTCCACCTGTGAATTAAATCAATTGTTCCACCTGTGAACTGTTGGTGACCTTAGATAAGCCAAATGGTTCTAGATCTCAATCTGAAATATAAGGAATATGCTATTCCGCTATTTCAAAGGATTGTTCTGAGCAGGGTGGATAAAAATTGATGATTTTTTTAAAAAATAAAAAAAAATCAGATTTTTTAAAAATTTAAATCAGATTTTTTTATTTAAATTGGATTTTTTTTATTTTTATCAAATTTATTTTAATAAGATGCTTTTGGAGTAAATATCTATCTAAAGATAGTTTTCTATTTAAGATACATTAAAAATTTAGCTTATTTAGCATGAAATGGAGCTTGATTATGTAGCACGAGGCTGTATATTCTGCAATATTTACATTTTTGATAAACCCATTCAATGAATCCAAGCTCTGCTAGCTAAATAGGAAACCTTTATTTTGTTTGCAAGTAATAATATTAAAGATTCTAACTACCAGCAAGAATGAGTCCTTACATTTAAAGAGCACCTGTCATTTCAGATCATCATGGCAGCGCCTGTTAGTGGGCATCTACTCACCTGCTGCCCGCCACATCCCTTACCTTGTTGTGTCACTGCCGTATCACCAGCCATCCCATTAAAGTGAATGGGACTGTCAGTAAGTCAACAGCAGGTCAGAGGAGGAGCCTCTGTGGGACAGAGATGACAGTTGCTCTTTAAAAATTATGATTTAAATCGAGTTGATTTAAATCAAGCCTTGTTACTAGTTATTTAAATCATGATTTAAATCATGATTTAAATCAACTTGGTTTAATCAGAGATCACCAACCTTTCGGACCTCAGGGACCACTAAATTCATAATTTTAAATCCCGCAGACCACTAATATGCATTTTTTAAAAAGATAAATAGTATTTAGTGCAATATAAAAAATGCAAATAATTTTTCTGCGGACCACCAAAATTTTCTCATGGACCACCAGTGGTCCACGGACCACTAGTTGGTGACCGCTGATTTAAAACAAACCCACCCTTGCTCTGAGTATTTATAAGGTAATTATGGGAAGTGCTTGAGACACTCTAAAAGTCTGTATGTAAATTGCATTCTTGATATAAATTATATTATTTATTCTATTCTATTAAAGGGCACTACACAAACTAAACCATCTCTATCTATTGGTCCTGATGGAATATGTGCCTACTTTCTAGAAAAGCTCTCCTCTGCCATAGCTGAACCTCTAAGCACCATCTATGAAGTATCTTTTAGAATGAGCTCCTTGCCTATCTTATGGTCATTAGCAACAGTTATACCTATCTTCAAAAAAGGTGACTCAGCCTTGTTGAGAATTATAGACCAATCTCCCTTTGTTGAGTCACCTGTAAAGTCATGGAAGCTATCATAAACCAATCCATCACCCTCCACTTAGTGACAAATAGGACATGAAATATAGCAGTTGCTATACCCTGCTCTGGGAGTATCAACAAAGGTTGCAGCTTTGTGTCCACAAATGCAGGTAATCCTCGACTTGCAACCACAATTGAGCCCAAAAGTTTTGTTGCTAAGTGAGACATGTGCTGCAACGGTCATAAGAGTGAAAAATGGTTGTAACCCACTTTTTTCAGTGCTGTTGTAACTTCAAGTGGTCACTAAATGAACTATTGTAAGTTGAGGACAACCTATATTAGGATAGTATTCTGCTATAGTGGAGGTCTTCTGAAGGTAATATAACCTTGATGCCAAACTATTTAATATTTTGTATAAAAATGAAGTTATTAATTATTCACTTTATTCTTGGAATGTATAAAATGAAAGGAAATGAAACAAGTGCATACAGATAAGCTTGTTTGAACATGTAGATAAGAACTGAAGGTCCTCAGGGTGTGGCACATAATTGACCTGGCATTCAAATATAACCTATCCTTCCTCAGTGTTCCAGTTAAAGGCAAATGAGATAGAAGAAACTTGCTAAACTATCAGAGATTTTCTAAATATTATCTTTAGACTTTCAACTAATTTTCTATATCTTCCGTCATGTCTTATTAGTCCATGCTCCTAATTTTCAATGACATAGGACCTATTAACCCAATCTTCGCAGCACCAGTGCTGAGGAAGTATGTTACAGGGAAGATGATATAGTCTTAAGCATTCACCATTCTGTTTAAGAATTAGAGTGTATGATATACCCAAATTTTCTGAATATTGTAGGCCTAAAAGGATCATATGATGGCAGGACACTTCCAGGTATGGCATATTTCCTTATCTCGTGTTTGAAACAGGCTTTGTTAAGACCTTGTTATATCTGGCTATTCTTAAAATTGTGTAGGTATTAAAGATAAATGTGAAGATGTTACAGGTAAGTACCGGTAGCTGACATACTCAACATCACTGTCCTAATGTCCAACTGAATAAGGCACACTGAAGATGAAGGAGAAGCATCTGGCCCAGTGGAAAAAAGAAATATCTGAAGAGCCATTTAGGAGGGAGAAGAAGGAATCTCTGAAAGAGACATACAGTAGGTGCTAACTAATCAAAATTCAAAGAAATGTTAGAAAAAGAGCAAGAAAGGGTGTTTTGCTTAAAGCAAACAAGCACAATACCAGGGCAGAGAAGAAAAAGGAAATTATTAAAGCTTGGAGAAGCTACTTCTAGAACACCATAAGCTGTGCAGCTTCTTCAGACTTTTCCCTACCACCTATGCCAATATGGGATGGGAGAAGAGAATCAACCCACTCCCTTGAAGCCCTTTTCTGTTTTCATAGAAGATAATAGGGAGGAATATTAATTTGCAATTTTCTCTAGTTTTCCCTTCACCAACTCTTTGCAATAGGTATTAAGAAATTACCAGGCTACAATATTTTCAATCAAGATTTTTATAGGATTTGTTTAGGCAATGAATTCAATGTCTTATGACCTTGCAGAATTAATCTGATGGCAATGTTTGCTATGACAGCTAATCCTCACTATCTACTGTTCAAAAAGCTTCTGCAAAAGCATGATAGCATCAATAAAGCAGAAACTGAAATCATAAAAGCAGCATGAGAGATTTTGATTTCACTGTTGGAACAAGCTCTGTGTCTTATCCAAACTGCATCTCTTATTATAAAGTCAAATACTGGAAATGCAAGTAGGAAATAACTTGCAATAACTTTTAAAGGGAAACGCCCATTTGGCTGGGAGACAACAAGGAAATCCTAAGCCTGAGAGCTATGTTAGGAAGTTAAATAAATATCCCAGAAGAAAGCAAAGGGAAACCACTTCAATCTTTTTTTCTAGAAAATTGCATGGACAGGTTATTGCAGCTACTGTACCAGAAATTGAATGTAACTTGAGCCAAGTTTTATCTTTAAGGCTTTATTGTGAAAGCACATCTAAGCAATTTAAGACAAAATTAGCAGCATTCATGTGGAAAGTTGACCAAGTGACTGAAGCCAATAATGATTATATGGTTTATACTATTCACTGAGTTTTGAAGGTTGTGGTTAGTAGCTTATGTTACGTACCGACGTAAAGAGCACAGATTTGCATGGCCACCGCTGATTGGATGATCTAGTGGCAGGAGAAATAAACTGCTGTCAGTGGCCGTCTAGGCTGCCAGGATTCCTATAAAGGAGGAATCCCTGCCGCCTGGCCAGCAGTTCATATTGCAAACAGCTAGGGAAAATAAAGGTGCTGAACTGTTTCTGCGTCTGTCCTTCTTTCGCACCCACATCTAACACTGGTGATGAAGGTGGGATTCTGAGAAGTATAGGGCACCTTGTGGCATCCACGGCCATCTTAGCAGCAAGGACCGACCTGCTCTGGCCAACCTGAGGATGGCTACTCAAACTTCCCCCACACTAGCAGTTTTCAATCCCAAGACAGAAGAATGGCACACATACATGAGCCGATTCCACATGTTCCTAGAAGCCAGCAACTTCCAGGATTTACCCGACAATCGGAAGAGAGCCTTGTTTTTTACCTATTTACCTACAAGATAGCACTGACCAAGGTAGCACCAGCAAACATCGAGTCCATCTCTTGGACAACCCTGCAGACCACCCTGAAGGAACACTATGCCCCGACCACCACCCCGATGGTAAGCCGCAACAAATGTTACCATCGCTGCCAAAGAGAGGGGGAAACCATCAATGATTTTGTGTCTAAATTAAGAGAGATCGCAACGAAGTGTGAGTTTATAAATCCTGAAGAAATGATGTGGGACAGAATCATTTTAGGGATGAAGGACCTAACCTTACAAAAAAGCTACTAGTCAGGTGAGGGGTCACCTTCAAGGATGCCATGGAGGAAGCAAGAGCCACTGAATCCTCAGACAATTCTGCAGCCGATCTGAGGAAGATGAGCAGCGTCCATCACAACTACCGAGAGCCCGATTGGATGACCAAAGTCCCCAAAGGCGGGGACGAATCAGAAGAGGAAGACGCTGTGCATCGTGTCCATACTGACCAAAGGGTAAGCCTCAGAGACTATGAACAAACAACCCCATTGTGCGGGATGTTTGGTGGCGCACACCTGAGCGGCTTGCCGTTTCAAGGAAGCCATCTACCAACAATGCCAGCACAAGGGCCACATTGCCAAGGCCTGCAGAACCACCCAACCAAACCAACTCCCACCCAGACCACAAATGGGGACGGGAAGACAAGGGCACACTAGACCGGGGTTCCAAAAAAGCAAGCAGCGGGACGATCACTACCCCGAAAACTGGGGACAGTACTCTGAACCCAGGGCACAATATTCAGACAACCGAGGGATTTAATGATGGGCCACTCGGACGTGGGAGAAGGAGAGAAATTCCACATGATGATACCCATTGAAGGTACTCCCTGCAAGATGGAATTAGATACGGGCTTGGTCTTCACCATCATGTCATGGGGCACCCTACAATGCATCAAGCCAGCCACCCTGAGGGAACAACTCAAGCTGCAACGCTTCCAACTGAATGACTTCCAGGGAAACCCCATTCGAGTCCTCAGCTGAACCAAAGTCAACATCTGTTTTAAAGATTTTAAAGGAAAGCTACTCCTGACTGTTGTCACAGGAAATCAGCCCACACTGCTAAACGTAGAATGGCTTCGATAGTTGGGAATAGAAATCACTGGGCTCAACCGAATTCAAGGGGACGTACTGTATCAGCTGCTGGTGAATTTCGGGGACATATTTGACGGGAGCCTAGGTAAATATATGGGCAAGCCCATTTCATTTAACCTAGACCAGGGGTTGGCAAACCTAAACACTCAAAGAGCCATTTGGACCCGTTTCCCACAGAAAAAACCCACTGAGAGCCACAAAACCTGGGTAGGCGTGGCCAACTTGACATCACTCACTCCCACCCAGTCACATGACCCCCTAGCCATGCCCACCCAGCCGGTCATTAGAACAGAGAACTGGGAACCACAAAACCCTTCTCTCTCTCTCTCTCTCTCTCTCTCTCTCTCTCTCTCTCTCTCTCTCTCTCTCTCTCTCTCTCTCTCTCTCTCTCTCTCTCTCTCTCTCTCTCTCCCTCCCTCCCTCCCTCCCTCCCTCCCCCTCTCATCTCTCCCTTTCCATCTCTTTATCTCTCTCTCTCCATCCATATCATCTGTCTGTCTATCTATCTATCTATCTATCTATCTATCTATCTATCTATCTATCTATCTATCTATCTATCTATCTATCTATCTATCTATCTATCTATCTATCTATCTATCTATCTTCTCTCTCCCTCTCCCTCTCATCTCTCCCTTTCCATCTCTTTATCTCTCTCTCTCCATCCATATCTATCTACCTATCATCTATCTATCTATCTATCTATCTATCTATCTATCTATCTATCTATCTATCTATCTATCTATCTATCTATCTATCTATCTATCTATCTATCTATCTATCTATCTATCTCTATCTTCTCTCTCTCCCTCTCATTTCTCCCTTTCCATCTCTTTATCTCTCTCTCCATCCATATCTATCTACCTATCATCTATCTATCTATCTATCTATCTATCTATCTATCTATCTATCTATCTATCTATCTATCTATCTATCTATCTATCTTTCTTTCTATCTATCTATCTTTCTTTCTTTCTCTCTCTCCCTCCCTCTCATCTCTCCCTTTCCATCTCTTTATCTCTCTCTCTCCATCCATATCTATCTACCTATCATCTATCAATCAATCAATCAATCAATCAATCAATCAATCAATCAATCAATCAATCAATCTATCAATCTATCTCTATCTATCTATCTATCTATCTATCTATCTATCTATCTATCTATCTATCTATCTATCTTCTCTCTCTCCCTCTCATCTCTCCCTTTCCATCTCTTTATCTCTCTCTCCATCCATATCCATCTATCTATCTATCTATCTATCTATCTATCTATCTATCTATCTATCTATCTATCTATCTATCTATCTATCTATCTATCTATCTATCTATCTATCTATCTATCTATCTTCTCTCTCTCTCCCTCTCATCTCTCCCTTTCCATCTCTTTATCTCTCTCTCTCCATCCATATCTATCTACCTATCATCTATCTATCTATCATCTATCTATCATCTATCTTTTCTCCCTCTCCCTCTCATCTCTCCCTTCCCCCCTCTCTATTTTTGGTGGCTGCAGGGGCCGGTGGGAGGGTCGGAGTGAAGCAAAGCAAAGGCCCCGAGCGTGGGGGGAGTAGGGCACGCTCTCTTCAGTGCCCTGTGCAGGGAACCTGGAAAGGGAGCGAGTGGCCACTTAGCCAAGCACGGTGGCGTGTATGCGGGCACGGGAAGGAGGTGTGAGGAGGAGCAGGAGAAAACCTGAGTTGCTTGGCGCGCCTCGGTCCTGGACTGGGAAGCTCTGCGTCGGAGGTGCTGTAGAGGCAACCGCTCCCCCCTCCTCCTGCTGCTGCAGCCCGCGCTTTGGCCATGCTGCTGCAGCGAGGGGCTAGAGGGGCGCTGCTGCTGTCGGCACCAACACCGCCGTTCCCACTCCTCCTGCTTGGCTGCTGCTGAGCATGATCTGCCGGCCATGAGACAGAGGAAGAGGCTGCCCCGCTGCAGAAGTGGGCGGGATTGAAGGGGACCTGCCTTGCCTTGCCGTGGGAAGGACCGCGGCTCTTTGGCAGCCTCCCGCGTTGCATCCACTGCCTTCCCGTTTGATCTTCTGCCCACATCCCCTCCTGTCCTAAAAGGGGCCGGCCGGCCAGGCTTCTTCTCTGCTTTAAAGGGCTTTGCGTGGGAAGGAGGGGGTCTCTGCTTGGCTTTCCCCCCTCTCCTCAGGTGCAGCTGGGGTGGGGGTGTGAGGCACGTGCATGATTCAGGCTGGGGGGAGGCAGAATCTCCCTGGGCTAGGCAAGGGAAGGGAGGGCGAGGGGCGGGGCAGTCAGTGATGGGACAGGGAGCCATGGCAGAGGGCCCAAAGAGCCACTTTTGGCTCGCGAGCCGCAATTTATGACCCCTGACCTAGACCCCAGTGTTACCCCCATCAGGCTAAAGCCCCGAAGGGTCCCCCAGGCTAAAGCCCCGAAGGGTCCCCTTTAATCTACGACCAAAGGTGAACAAACAATTGGATAAACCTATTGGCCAATTGACCATGCCACATGGGAGACCCTAATTGTTATTCCAATGAAGCCAGATGGGTCCATTCGCATCTGCGCTGATTATAAATGCACCATTAATAAGATGCTACAACAAAATGCATATCCTGTGCCTGTGGTCCAACACCTTCTGCATTCATGGGAAACGGCCAAATATTTGCCAAATTGGACTTGGCTCAGGCCTGCCAACAACTGCCAGTGGATGCCGCCACTGCAGAGGCCCAGACAATAGTGACTCACAGGGGGGCATTCAAGTGCAACTGCCTGCAATTGAGTAAGCGTCACCCCAGGGCTTTTTCAAAGCATGATGGAGTGGGGCCCCCTGGAGTAGTTCCTTATTTTGACAATGTCCTCATCTCTGGGGAATCTAAGGAACAACTCATGAGCCAACTAAAAGACATCTTACAACAATTCCAAAAGAGAGGACTCAAAGTGAAGAGAGAGAAATGCAAGATCGGTGTGAAAAAGGTAGAATTCCTGGGGTTTTTAATTGATGGGTCTGGCATTCACCCCTTGGACAGCAAAGTAAAAGCCATTAAAGAAACGCCAACCCTAACCAATAAAACCAAGCTGCAAGCCTTCCTAGGACTATTGAATTTTTACGCTATTTTTCTAAAACAGAAGGCGACCATTGGTGAACCACTGCACAGATTTTTAGGGAAGACAGCCACATGGACTTGGGGACCGAGAGAAGCAAATGCTTTTGCCACTGTAAAAGATCTATTCTCATCCAACAGCGTCCTCATTCAGTATAACGAGACCCTTCCCTTACTGCTAACCTGTGATGCAGAATGGAATTATAGTCAGCAGGACAAGGAAGCACTGGCTGTCGTAGCTGGCATCAAGCGTTTCCATGAATACCTATACGGTCAAAGATTTGAACTCATAACTGACCACAAACCACTGCTAGGCCTCCTCACGGGAAACCAACAAACACCAACGTATATGTCTCCCAGACTGACACAATGGTCCATATTCCTGACTGGCTACAACTACAAGTTAACCCACTGGCTGGGGAAAAGCATCAGCAATGCAGATGCCCTCAGCTGCTGTTCGAAGCCAGATTTTTTTGAAGACCCCACACCAGTATCTCAGATATTATTAGTGGACATCGAGAGGACCAGCCCAGTCATGTGAAATGAAATAACTGACCACACAAAAAGAGACAAGGTATTGTCCAAAGTCATGAACTGGGTGTTAAGAGGGTGCCACAAGATAAGACAGGGGATGAATTCAAAGCATTCCTGAATAAACAAATGGAACTGTCAGTATTAAAGGGATGTTTGCTATGGAGGGAAAGAGTCATTTTACCCCACAGTTTACGGAAGAGGGTTATGGACACATTACACATAGTACGCATGGGATAGTACATATGAAAGCATGGCATAGTATGCATAGTATGCATGGGATAGTACACATGAAAGCACTGGCCAGGAGTTATCTGTGGTGGCCCAACCTAGACCAAGACATTGTCAAATGGGTGGCAACATGCATGCAATGCCAAGAGACAAGGCCCACTCCACCGTGCACTCCCACCATGGATTGGGAAATACCCAAAGCCCCCTGGTCAAGAATTCACATAGACTTTGCCGGACCAATGGCAGGGCAGACTTTCCTAATCATGGTGGATGCGTACTCCAAATGGCTCAAAGTTGTGTCAATGCCCACACTGATCACAGAGGCAACCATCTGAGCTTTAAGATGACTCTTCATGACATACAGCCTACCGGATGTCCTAGTCTTGGACAATGGACCCCAGCTCACTGCCAGACTCATGGAATCCTTCCTGGCCGAGCTGGGCATAAGGCATGCCCTCGTATTGCCATTCAGTCCTGCGAGCAATGGCCAGGTATAAAGGATGGTGAGAATGACCAAAGAGACACTCACAAGAATGGGCCCAGGCAACTGGCAACAGAGAATCGACCAGTTCTTGCTGACCCAACACATCATACCCTGTGCCGCTATGGGCAGAAGCCCAGCCGAAATGCTCATGGGAAGAAAGCTGAGGTCTCAATTGGACATATTAAATCCCAACTATCACCCCGAGACACCTTTGGACTCGTCCAGATCAGGTCGCTAGAAATAGAGGATCTGGTATTCACCCATAACTACTCGGATGACCCCAAGTGGGTGAGAGCCAAGATAGTGACCATCACTGGACTGAAGTTGTACCAAGTCAAGCTTGACAATGGCCAAGTGTGGCAGAGGCACATTGATCAACTCCGCCAGAGACTGGGGGATCATGGCTCAGGCAGCCAGACAACCCCCTAGAGCAAAGAAGCCCAGCGCGAAGCAATGACCAGCTAGGGTCTCCACCCCAAAAGGCATACACAACAGCTTGAAGACAATGCAGAAATTCAGGCCCTGCCTGCGAGAAGACAAGAGACCCTGAACTCAAACCTGGAGGAGGAGAGTAATCCCCTACCGGGAGCCGCCGGAATCCAGCGAAGTCATCCAGGACCGAAGGATGAGGACACCAGGCCGGAGGCAGACACGCCCAGCAGCGGGTTCCAGATACTTCCACCAATAGATCCAGAAGTGGCAGCAGGCATGACTGCACAGACCGAGTCTTCAGGAACAACTGAAGGAACCGACGGACCCAGTCGGACATTATGGTGCCCTGCCTACCTACGTGACTACGTAACCTGTCTTGATTACTGATTGGACTATCCACAAACTAAGAGGAGAGGGGTATTACATACTGATGTAAAGAACACAGATTTGCATGGCCGCCGCTGATTGGATGATCTAGCGGTGGGAGAAATGAACTGCTGTCAGTGGCCAGCTAGGCTGCTGCGATTATAAAGGAGGAATCCCTGCCGCCTGGCCGGCAGTTCGTATTGCAAACAGCTAGGGAAAATAAAGGTGCTGAACTGTTCCTGCGTCTGTTCCTTCTTTTGCACTCACATCTAACAGCTTAGCTCTGTACTGTGGTCATTTTTATCTACTCAGATGAACAGCTTCTCTCCTTGGTTCCAGGCAAAGAAAGGTGTTTCTCTTTTGACCCTTCAGATTTGGGTCAATTTAGGGTAGAGATGGTATGCACAAAATCAGCAACCTATATGGTCAAAATTGGAATACTGAACCAGGGCCATTCTTCCATTCAGCCTGATGATACATCCATATCTTGCAATATGACAGTAATGTCTTTAATGTCATTAATCCAATGGAAATTAATCTTGATGTGCTCACAACTTCTGATACCTTGCCTCATGTAGCTCAGATGGTGGAAGGCTTGCTCATCCTTGGAGCTTCATTTAAATGATAACCCTCAATTGAAGTATTGTTTCAATGCTCAAAGAGGATCAGGACTTTCTATTTCTCAATGTAAACATTAATATTTAAAGCACTAGATTGGACAGACAGCCACTATCATCTCAGACTGTTGGTTTTCCATAAAATGTTGATGTTAATTTTTAGAAGATATTACATATTTTGTTTCTTAAAAACTTTGGTGGAAAATAATAGCAGTTAGGAAGTATACTAAACATTGCATAGTATAACACACCAGTATGTTTCCTTACTGTATTAATTATTCTCACCTAAATATAGTCTTTTTAGTAGAACAGAAAGATTGTAACTTTATTTTAAAATAAATCTGTTTTTAAATGATCCAGTTTTAACTTATATTTTTGTCCCAGCCCAAACAAGTTGACCAGCGGCGGGTTCCTAATTTTTTACTACCACTCTGTGGGCGTGGCTTATTTTGTGGGTGTGGCTTGCCAGCCATGTGACTGGGTGAGCATGGGCCTCGGGAGCTTGGCAGCAGCCGGAGAAGCAGGGGGCATTGCCCACCCACAATGCAGCCCCCCTCAGCGGAAGCAGCAAGATTGCGGCAGCGGTTCTTCTAGGAGGCTCCGTCCGGCCTGAATGCTTCTCCCCATTCGATGATCCTAGGCTCCTGCCGCCCGTTGCCCCTCCCCTCAGCAGCTCGAGAAGCCTCAAACGTGCGAAAATGCCTGGGATTATCACCGCGCGTTCGTGGCTTCTTGGACTGCTGAAGGGAGGGGAACTGAGATAGGTCCTGCCACCCATTCCCTCTCCCCTCAGCAGCTCGAGAAGCCTCAAACATGTGAAAATGCCTAGGATCATCACCGCGCATTCGTGGCTTCTCGGACTGCTGAAGGGACGGGAATGGAGATAGCTCCTGCCGCCTGTTCTTTCAGCATCTCAAGCGCTCCCTCAGCCATCCTCCCCTGCTTGGACTCACTGTGGGGTAGGAAGGCAGTGCATGCGCAGTGCCGGAAGCTCGGCTTCTGGGCATGCGCAGAAGAAATTTTTTAAAAAAAATTATTTTTTTTTTAAAAAATGGCAGCACCCAGGCATTGGCAACCGACCGCACCGGTACTGTGATGTCACCAGCGGGCCGCTACCGGTGCTATAGAGTGGACCGCACCGGTAGGAACCCACCACTGAAGTTGACTCAGAAAACAACCCTGCTGTTTGTTTTCAGAGTAAAGCAAAAACTCTCTATAACTTTTTGATTGTACTCTACAGAATACCTATCTTTATGAATGAAGCTGAAAGGCAGCTTGCTGGTCATAGTTTCTTAAAAAGAACCACAAGATAAGTGCTTTTATATCAGCAATTTTCTGCAATGATTCCACCAAATAAATGAAATTAGAATCTGCATCTGTATATTCTACTGTATATACTGGTATACAGTATGCTCTTCACAAAGCAGAGCCAAGCAAGTTGTGCCTTTACCCAGTTTTCTATGAAATGCTGGCAAGTTCAGAAACTGCACTAGGGACCTTGTAAGTTTTGTCCAGTTTTTGTGGAAAAAACAACATATGTGAAAAATTAGTTTATCTTACCTCATTTATGAAAGTTTCACCATTCTCTATGATAAAGGGATTACTATTGACAATAAAAACAAATCCGGTAATATTGTATTATACAATTAAAAAGTGGCAATAAATTACTATTGTCTTCTTGGTCAGACCATATACAGTAGTAGTGTCTTTAGATTAGGAAAATAGTTGGTAGGAGGGGAGTTTTTTTATATAACAAGCTTCCTAATACATGGGGAGCCCATGGTCTGATGTTGGGCACAGTCATGGGACCACAGCCCTGGCTTTTTGTTACCCTGTTTCCCCCAAAATAAGACATCCCCTGATAATAAGTCCAATCGGGCTTTTGAGTGCATGGCAATAAGGCCAAGCACTTATTTCAGGGGTAAAAAAAAATAAGACAGGGTCTTATTTTCAGGGAAACATGGTAGATGCATAACACATATGCTGTATAGATAGTCCATAACTTATGACTTATGACCCCACTTGGGAGAAGAATTTATGTTGCTAAGAAAGATGGCTGTTAAATGAATCATGCACAATTTTGTAATCTTTTTGCCATGGTTGTTATGTAAATCATTGGTAATTAAGTGAATCACATGACCATTAAATGAATGTAGTTCACCCCATTGATTTTTCTTGACACAAGACAGCTGGAAAGGTTGCAAATGGAGATCACATGACCCTGGGATGCTGCAACTATCATTGGTTGCCAAGCACATAAATTTTGAGCATATGACTGTGAGGATGCTGCAATGGTTATAAGAGTGTTGTAAATGCAAGTAGCTGCCTTGTGATACTTTTGAACATCCCTCCAGAGATCTCCTACCCAGTGCCATGTGCTTTATCCAGTTTGTACCCGTGACCTGTGTTTTTTTTTTAATGAAAAAAGAAAGGTGGGGAAACTCTATTATTGTCATGAGACTTTCAAACCATTTTTGTTGTATCCCCTGGAGTCCTTTTGAATGCTCAGTCATGTTCCAGAAGTATATTTGCCCATACCGAAGTAGAAGAATTGAGGAAATAATCATGTAAACGCTTAGATGAGTTTAGTATAGTTTTGGAACCACTCCCAATCTGTCCCTTTAAAAACTTGAAGAAACAGATTAACAAACCAGAAATCCCAGTTATGCTTACTACATCACTGCTTAATATCATTGCTGTGGTCAGCCATATAGCCACAAAGTGTTGCCCACCTTGAATTATTAATTAATTAAACAAATATATATGACTGCCTAAGTCACACATATTGATTCCTGGAAGCTTATAACATCACAAAAATATCCAAAGCCACAATTCCCACACCAATAGAGGCAACAAATACAGTCATATGAACTACTTGATTGGCTCTGTATCATACTTAAGTCACCAAGCCTGCAGATGGAACCACATCTTCACAGCCTTCTGGAAAAGTAACAAGGAACAATCTTATCTCCAGAGGAATGATATTCCATAGGGAGGGAGCTACCACTGAGAAGGCCCCTTTTTTTGGGCCCACAGATATATTTCCCTCTAAATGGAACATGCAACATGCACTGCCTTCTCATTCTGATGAGTCAAGTAAATGTAAGTAAGGAAAGGCATTCCTTCAAATTACCCTTGTAGGCAGGGGTGGGTTCTGATTTACCTCGCTGCCTGTTCACTTCCTCATTGGACGCGCGGGCAGACGCGCGCACATGCACAGTGCTAAAAACCTAGCTTCTGCGCATGTGCAGAAGCAAAAAACAGCTTCTCTGTGCGCGCAGAAGTGAAAAACAAGATGGCGGCGCCTATGGTGCCACCGAGAGAGCCGGTTCGGGGGCATGTCCAGCCAACCATCAATGCCGGTTCAGCAAGTGGGGGGGAAATTCCCGCTACCAGTTCTATAGAACCGGCCCGAACTGGCAGGAACCCACCTCCGCTTGTAGGGCTTTAAAGATGATACTGTAGCCAGCACCTTTAATTGCATCCAGAAATAGATCAGTAACCAATGCTGCTCCTCCAAAAGGAATAATACATAAAAGTATTGATTCTGATTTTTCAGCTAGCATAACCCTTAAATTTCCTAGTGTGGGAAGTCAGGTTATATTAGTGACCCAGCCCTGAGCTCATACAAAAGTGCTTTTCTTAGTCTGGATGGCTGTCTTGAAATTCTTCTGAATTGCTAAACTTTTGGCTTTTAGCCAGCCTATGTGTTGGATGTATACTAATCTGATCTCTAGCCTGAGTATATGATATTGAGAAATATATTGAAAAACCTTCTTGAATGTGACCTATTATTGTAAAAATCTCAACAAGTAAGTGATTCCTAGTGATTGCCACATATAATAATGGTCCTGTTTCATTGATCAATCAACATCTAAAAGGAAGTACCAGGTATTAGAATTCTTCTACTTTCTCATCTCTCTAGCAAGTTCTTTTCCCCAAATAACTTTCAAATACAAGTAATCCTTGACTTACAACCTTTCATTTAATGACCTGTCACAGTGTGATTATTGCCTGTTACATGTATATGCAGGGAGATGCATCCCTATCTAATATAATGGTTTATTCCTGAGCACGTGATTGATATGTTCTTGTACGCATGTGTGCATTCTTTTTCTCCGATCTTGCCTTCTTGCTCTGTCTTCCATTGAGAATAGACGCACATTTTTATATCAGAGATGTAAACAAATGAGAATTTATTGTTTTGTACCGAAATAAATATTTTTACTTAGACTTTTAAACTGCGGTTTCATTTCTAATGTCTGATGTCTGGGAAAAGATCAAACATCACCTCTGTGAGATTAATTCTCACATCTGTCATGACTATTCAAAGTTACAAAGGCACTGAAAAAAGTGACTTATGACCAATTCTCACACTTACTACCGTTACAGTATCCCCATGATCATGTGGTGCAAGAGCTGAGGTGGCTCAGCGGTTAGAGTGGGGTACTGCAGGCCACTTTAGCTGACTGTGATCCACAGGTCAGTGGTTCAAATCTCACCGGCTCAAGGTTGACTCAGCCTTCCATCCTTCCAAGGTAGGTAAAATGAGGACCCAGATTGTTGGGGGCAATGTAAATATATATTGCTTACTGGTGCAAACCGCTTAGAGAGTCTTGCACTGTGAGGCGGTATATAAATGTCACTAATAAATAAATAATAAATAAATAAATGTGATCAAAATTCAGATGTTGGGCAACTGGCATGTATTTATGACAGTTGCAATGTCCCGGGCTCATGTGATCACCTCTTGCAACCTTTTGAAGTCAGTGGAGAAACCAGATTCACTTAACAATGAGATTACCAATTTCACAACTGCAGTAATTCACTTAACAACTGTGACAAGAAAGGTCATTAAATGAGGCAAAACTCACTTAATAACTGTCTGGCTTAGCAGTGGAAATGTTGGACTCAATTGTGGTTTTAAGTCAAGGGCTATCTTTAAAGGAAAAACAAAATTTGTATTCTGCATCTCTGACAGCAATTTAATATCTAATATAAATTAGTTTTTAACCTTTTTATTCCTGGGACTGGATCAAAATTCATATTTAAAAGTATTTTGAGAGACTTCGTGATATCCCCATAATGAGGGCTAGTGCACAGCTGTACCAGTTGTATTCAGTAAAGATTAATTAATTTAGAAATGTTTCTTCCTAACTGGAAGAATTTGATATAGTTGAAATAGATGGCTTTAAATATCATAAATTTATAAGATAAATTTATAAGATAAGATACAGTACAACAGATATAAGCAATTATTATTTATTAGATTTGCATCAATCAAATTACTATCAGTTACTTATACCATCCACAGTGTTAAAACAACAGTTAAATAATTTTAGTAAGTAAAAATGAAAATTGAAAAAATATACATATACTAAAACATAAATTGCAGAAATTAAAATGCAAAATTCATTTTAAAATGGTGGCTGCAATCACAACTTAAATGTTCTTCTAAATAAATTGATCAATTTAAGAAATCTCAAGGGAGGATAATTCCACAAGCTAGAAACAGCAAAAAAAAGAAGCATAGATACAATCTATCCCCCAATAACATATAGAAATTTGACCCAATTCCTTGAAAATCATCTTCCTACTGTACATTCTCTGTATTAAAAAAGCCACCGGGAACATTACCGTAATAATGAACACATATCAACAACTGCTGCTGCAAGCCAATTGTAGATTTATCATTTCAATACTGTACAGTATAATAATTGAAACTAATATTTTTTCTTCAGAGCAATTTTCCTGGAAATTGCTGGAAAACAAGTTTTGATCCTTTGGTTGTGACAGGAATTGAGTGGCTGGATTGTCACCCAAGTGTGACATTATATGCTGAGATGATGAGAGAGAGAGAGAGAGAGAGAGAGAGAGAGAGAGAGAGAGAGAGAGAGAGAGAGAGAGAGAGAGAGAGAGAGAGAGAGAGAGACTGGCCCAAAGTGCCTCAGTTGGCTTTCATGCCTGATTAGAATTCAAGTCTCCAGTTTTCTAGCTAACCATTGCTCTCATAATAACTTCATAATAATTTATTTCAATAGATTTCATATATCCAGGATGTTGCCAAAAATATGTATGAGCCCTGTAGAGTAATTACTGTAATGTTAACACCCCTATGAGATTCAGATAAATTCATAGCAGTAATAGGACAGGCCCAAATCATATGAATCATTTTTCAACTACCAGATTACATGTTCAGCAAGATAATTACAACTAGTTTTTGCTACTATGTTTCTGATATGATCAATAAAAAATAAAACATTGTTATTGATTTAAATGCATTTTGAGATCAAGATAATTTTGTAAAATATGTACCATTGTAATGAATTTAAAGGCATTTTAAATATTTCAACTTATTATTCCAAAGGTCACATTAATTATTAAAATCAACTGGATGTAGTTTTAATTCTGAAAAGAAGGGGCTGGGGTGTTCTGTGTTTGTGGGTTGATATTGTAGTACACACCCAGGAATGTGCAGATGACCTGGAAGATAGAGAATGTTACTTTTCCACTTTTTAAATCTATGTAGTCATCCATGTGGTTTTCCTAGTCTTACCTTTATTTGGCTTGTATATTTGAATTGCAGGGGTTAGAACAAAGATGAAATCCATTCTATTTCATTACAACAGTCTGCAATGCTTGAAGAATTCAATTTCAGAATGAAACTCAGCAAAGTTTTACAGACACCTTTGTTGTTTGTGTAGTCAACCCAAGCATACCTGCAAACTTTTACTGTGGCAAAAAGGATCCTTTTTATGTGACAGAATGAATGTTTGAGGAATGTAGCCGGACTAACCAGAAGCCTGGAGCTGATTTCAAGATGCTTTGCTGCCTGCTAAGCTGTCACTCTGTGATTACGATGCTAGGCACCTTGCCATGGATTGGTATAAGCACTCCACCCACATCAGTCCATTTGATTCAAGGTTTTTTTTTACAGAGGATGTTGGACAGTGTGACTTGCCAGAGTTATCAGCAATAATGCATCCTTTGGATTTGTGCTACTTCAATTTTAGGGCGTGTCAAACTTTTTAACTTTCAATTTTCAGATATTAGGGGTGCTCAAAAGTTGTGAAATGCCTTGGGGATAGTAAATATATTTTGGTTACTTTAATATAATTTAGATGTGCTTGGTAAGTAACTACATAAATATCATGATTTTTAAAGATTTTGTTTGTTTCATAGGATTGTAATCTTTTGGGCTGTCTACTCTATATTGTTCTGGATATTATGAAAGCTATCTCTATTTCAGATAGGAAGGAATGAAGTACAAATGGGAAAAAAATGAATAAGATAACAGAAGAAGAAAAGAAGATCGATGAAAATACTATGAATGATGTTGAACAGGGAAAGAATATTGAAAATGCAATGCTGATTAATGATTATGAAACTGATAACAACTCCACTGGATTTAACAGTGATAATAGAGATAAAGATATTAAAAATGACTATGTTCAGATTGATGATAAAGATTTTGAGATATATAAAATTAAAAAAGGAATGGAGAAAATTAGATATATACAGAAAGTAGATCTAAGAGGGAGGGAAAGAACGTGGGAAAAGAGAACCTATTGGTACAAAGCAAAAAAAAAAAGAGAGAAAGAAGCTAAGGAGATGGGGGTGGAGGAAATATATATACAAAAATGAAATAGTCGAGAAATTAAAAGGAAATGAATGATGGCATTGAAATATTATAGAAATGTTTTTCTTTTTATTCATTCTCTTTTCCTTTTTACAATTATCATATTAGATTTAATTATGATAAAATGATAATTGTCTAGAATTTTGATATATATAATCAGTATTATTATTTCATTAAGTGTTAGAATTTTTTTGTTCTTTTTATATAGATTAACATGGTTTAAGAATTAAAGGATTTGGCATTGTAGGTAAAACAATATTATGAGAAGTATGAATGAAAAGTATGAATGATGAACATGAATATTAGAGTTTAAAAGATATATTATGATTGTGTATTATTTCCATATACGAGATTTGTTTATATGCAAAATTTTAAAAGGAAAAAAATGTATTTTATTAAACCATTTGGACTTTTTTTCTTTCTTTTTATTTTACTTTTCTTCTTTGTTATTGATTTGTTTAAATGCAAGAGATTGAATTGATAAGAGCTAGATTAATCTTTTGATTTAATTTAATTAAATATCTGTAGTAGAAATAATGGAAATGAATTATGATTGTGTATTATTTTACTATATATGAGATTGTTTAAATGTAAAAATTTAAAAATTTCTATAGCCTAGAAAGAATTTTGATGGTAACATTTAAAAATCTTTTATTTCAAGAGCTTGAACATTTAATTGAGTGGAAATAACCTAGGAAGAATTTTGATGACTAATATGAGAAATTGGAATGTATAATTGGGCATTTAGTTTTGATAGAATAGAGGATAAAAAACATAAATGATGAATAAAGAGACTAAAAAAGTAGAGGAAGCAATATGGCTTAAAATTAAGAAGCAGGAGAAATGTAACTTGTTGCTTGTATCCTTACAATTTATATTCATATTGATTGTTTCCTGATTGCTTACTTGAACCCTATGACAACCATTCTTGACAAATGTATCTTTTCTTTTATGTACACTGAGAGCATATGCACCAAAGACAAATTCCTTGTGTGTCCAATCACACTTGGCCAATAAAGAATTCTATTCTATTCTATTCTATTCTATTCTATTCTATTCTATTCTATTCTATTCTATTCTATTCTATTCTATTCTATTCTAAATAGTAACTATCTTGGAAATTAAATCATTAGCGGTTTAATTTGGAAGGAGAATTTGAAAATTAACTGATGACAAAATTGAGATTTTTTTTATTTTTATTTCTTTTTGGAAATAAGATGGAATTAGCAACATATGCCTAGAAAAAAGTATTATATATAAAGAAATGATATAATAATAATAAAAATTCTTTTTCTTAGAAGTGATATGAGTTTAAATTTGAGATTTTATCATCAGTCTGTCAAACATAAGATGAGTTAGTATAAAAGAGTACTCAGAGGAAGGCAATGAGAGTGAAAGAGGAAGTAGAAGGGGAGGAAGAGAAGGAATAGAGAGAGGTAGAGGAGGAGTGAAGGAGTAAGAAAGTAGGAGGAGACGATGGAGATAGAGGGGAGTGCAATAGAAAAAAAAGTAGAACAGACTGATGATTGATGATGTAAGTGTTGTATAAGATATTGACTTTTGAATGATTATAATGTAAAACTATGTATTTTATTGCGATATTTTAAGGTATATGTGTATTGAATTGCATATGAAGTGATGGAGGAAAAAAAAAAGAAAACTATCTCTAATGGTACTGATATGGGTAAGGTTGCATGGTAATTACCATGTTTTTCAGAGTATAAGACGTACCAGAGTATAAGACGCATAAGTTTTGAGGGAGGAAAATAGGGGAAAAAAATCTACCTACCAGGTATTCATTTGGCTAGCATCCTTAGTCTGTTCAGCTTCAGCACATTATTTTATCCCCTGGTTAGGGCTGAAAAAGCCTTTCAGAGGGAGTAGGAATGAAAGCAAGCACGCAAAGACTTAGGGCAGGAAAAACTGCTTCGGAGGGAGTAGGCATAAAAATAAATGCAGCAAGCCAGGAAGATAGTTAGCACCACGTTAGGGCTGAAAACCACCGCTTTTTCAGAGGGAGTAGGAATGAAAACAAGCCTGCAAAGACTTAGGGCTGGAAAAAAACCTTATTCAGAGGGAACAGGAAGCCGGGAAGATTGTTAGCACCTCATTAGGGCTGGAAAAAAAAGCTTCGAAAAAGCTATATTCGAAGTATAAGACGCACTCAAATTTTCAGCCTCTTTTAGGGAGGAAAAAGGTGCGTCTCCTACTCCGAAAAATACGGTATGTTTCCTCAGCCATATATCTCTTCAAGTACACTAGCATTATCTGAAAGAAATTCCTAACCTAATTCTTTGTTTGGTTTATGCAAAATCAGAAAACAATATTTTTATTACCAATGTTTGGTGTAGTTTTTCATGAATGAAATGTCATACATTCTTTAAAAGCCAAGCTTATGCTAGTTCTTTTTCTCCTCTCCTGGGACACCACTCCATCTTTATTCCCCCCTTCCTCTTAATATCTAGAGCAGGGGTCCCCAATACTAAAGTGACCAGATTATTTTTTTTAAAGCGGGACGGGGGGGCGGGCCCGCCTGGGCGCCATTTCTGCGCATGCGCAGAACGCTGCGCATGCGCAGAGGGCAAAACAATGCAAATGTCGGCGTCCAGGTGGGGGGGGGAGGCGGGAGGCCTTTCCTCATCTCCCGCCTCCCCTTCAGAAGCCGGCAGTGGCTTGGGCTGGCAAGCGACGAGCGGGAGGCGGGGAAAGGAGGCAGCCGGCAGCTTACCTGCGAGGCGGCGGTCCCGCAGCAGCCCATGGCTAAAGTGGCCAAGTTTGTAGATCTCTGAGATCTGCAAACTTGGCCACTTTAGCCATGGGCTGCTGCGGGACCGCCGCCTCGCAGGTAAGCTGCCGGCTGCCTCCTTTCCCCGCCTCCCGCTCGTCGCTTGCCAGCCCAAGCCACTGCCGGCTTCCGAAGGGGAGGCGGGAGACGAGGAAAGGCCTCCCGCCTCCCCCCCCAACCTGGACACCGACATAAGATGACTTACAAGGTCCCTTCCAACTCCTTAATCAGTAAGAAGAGAAAAGAGGAGGGAGGGGGTCCTCCTCCAAGCAGCCTTGCCCCCCCCTTCCTCCTCTTCTTTTAAAGGACCGTGCTCCATCAAGAGCAACTTTCCAAGCTGGGGGTGGGGGAAGACACCCCTGCCTGGGGGGTGGGGGTCGCGATGGGGCTGCCCCTCCTCACCTATGTCCTATGATGATGGTACAGGCGCTGACCAAGCCGATCTCCTTGAGCGCCACTCGCTCCGTATTGCTGCTGTCCGGGGTGGGTGCTTGCGGGGCGCTGGGGCTGTTGCCGGACGGCAGGGGCGATTGCGGAGCCGGCTGCTGAGCCGCGATGCTCTTCCTGAGGGTCCGCTGCTGGTTCTCCCCAGCCATCGCCTCCTGCCCGGCCCCTGGTGAGGATCTGCCTTGGCTTCGCCAGTTCCATTGGAGAGCTGGTGAGCCGAGGCGCATGCGCGGATCTGGCCCCATTAGATGACCCACAAGGTCCCTTCCAACTCTGTAATTTGGAGCAGGCTGCTGCGCCTGGCAGGACGGCTTCCTGGGAGGGCAAGGGGAAAGGAGGGGTCCTGGCCCTCGCCCCTCTCGTCCCCGAAGCTCCTCAGAGACGGACACCCCCTCCCTCCACCACCACCCCCGCACACCCAAAATCCAGAAAAGTTCCTGGCCGGGGTGCCTTTGCCTCTTCGCTCGCCTGCCCGCCGCCCCTGCGTTCCGCATCGGCTCCTCCTCTTGGCTGGCTCGCACGCCCCCCTTTCAGGCTGATTTTTGAAAAGAATGCCCTAGTCGTGCATTCCTTTCAAAAATCGGGACTTTTTAGAGGACGGGCGGGACGCGGGACAAACCATTAAAAAGCGGGTGTGTCCCGCCAAAATCGGGACGTCTGGTCACCTTACCCAATACCCGGGCCATAGACCGTGCCAGCAACTGGGCTGCGCAAACAAGCGAAGCTCCATCCATTGGATGCAGGCAGCACACGAAACCCCCTTCGCCTGCGGAAAAACCTCTCTCCACAGAACTGGTCCCTGATGCCCAAAAGGTTGAGAGCCACTGATCTAGAGGCAGTTCAGTCAAGAACTCTAGCTGAGATTAGTGATGATGGTGGAAAACTGATGTCTTGGACCCAGAACTGTCCATCCTCAGCCAGGTGGATACATTGGCATATTAAAATCTCCAGATGTCCACTGATGGAGTATAATGATGTAATGGTGCTAATGTTGTTTGTACATCATAGAGAAGTTGACCAAGTTTCCAGCTCTGAAAATTAATGATCTGTGTAAGATCATATGTCTAAATGTAGCCCCACATTTCTAGGAGGTGAGGGACACAGAGACTAGAAGGTGCTGCTTTCCTATGGCAGTGAAAATGCTGAGGAAATGCCTCTGTATGGAAGGGAGGCTCACCCTTTCCCTGATGGCTTTCAGAAAATTACTGGAAAAGGAATTATTCCACAGGGTGTTCTCTTTAACTTTCATATTGAACCCCTTTTCGTATTTAGCCCTCGTTTGTTTTTTGTGGGGGAAGTTCATTGGGATTTCATGATGACACTACAGGTAGTGACCAAAATTGGGATCATTGATTCCACTGTGGCCTTTAAGCAAGTCATCATGTGACTATGAGTTGTGATTATACTGTTAGCTTCTACATTGATTCTCTTGTCAGAAGCCATTTCTGTCGGGCATAAAAATGGCGATCACATGACTGGAACGTTGTAGTTGTCATCAACAGGAAGACTAGTCATAATGTTACTTTTTCAGTGCATTGTAACTTCAAACAGTTGATAATCAGGGCAGTCATTAGGCAAAGTCTATCAGAATATGCTACCGTGGATGTTTTAACAGTAATTATGTTACATGGAGGGGTAAAAGCTGCTGAGAATCGATAGATTCCAGTGGGGTGCAATCAATCAATCAATCAATCAATCAATCAATCAATCAATCAATCAATGCTTTTGATGTTTTATGTATAGAGAAATGAGCTCCAGCAAAAAGAATAGGGTGCATGGGGTAGTCCTCAGAATGTGGTACAAAAGTCAAGTTGGCAACCACATTACTGCAAACAAAAGCAGGGAGGCAGTCGATGTAATGTGCCGGTGGCTCTAGATATTGCGTCCTAAGGACCATGTCGACTGTCCGTCCTTGGTTCTTGAGGGAGAAAAATTAACTCCCTTGGAATGGGTTTGCAATTTGGGAGTTCTCCTAGATCCACAGCTGAAATTAGACCAACACTTTACAGCTGTGGCTAGGGGGGCTTTTGCACAGGTTTGCCTGGTGCACCAATTGTGACCATACTTGGAGAAGGAGGCTCTACTCACGGTCACTCATGTCCTTGTCACCTCCCAATTGGACTACTGTAATGTTCTCTACATGGGGCTACCCTTGAAGAGTATTCAGAGACTTCAACTGGTGCAAAATGCGGCTGCGCGTGCTATGGTGGGTGTTTCAAGATACACCCACGTAACACCCATACTCCGCCAGCTGCATTGGTTGCCCATTGGTCTCCGGGTACAATTCAAGGTGTTGATTGTCATCTTTAAAGCCCTACATGGCTTAGAACCAAGTTACCCCCGGGATTGCATTCTACCTCACACTTCCCTTCGACCGGTCAGGTCCCACAGAGTGGGTCTCCTCCAGGTGCCGTCAACCAAACAATGTTGGCTGGTGGGGCCTAGCGGGAGGGCCTTCTCTGTGGGGGGCCCTGCTCTCTGGAACCAACTCCCCCCAGAGATACAAATTGTCCCCACCTTGCTGGCCTTCCGAAAAACCGTGAAGACATGGCTCTTCCTGCAGGCGGGGTTTTGAGACAACTTCATCTCAGTCTCCTCCATGTATGTAAGATGTTGTATGCTTTTTTAAAAATGTATTTTAAATTATTTTAAATATACTGTTTAGTAGTTCTTTAAATGTTGTACGCCGCCCTGAGTCCCCAGGGAGTAGGGCGGCATATAAGAATCCTAAATAAAATAAAATAAAATAAAATAAGTAAAAATAAATCAAACCTCACCCTGTTTTTACATGTGGTGCACATAACAAACAGACAGAACTTCCATTGTATTGTTGTGGTGGCTATCTTGACTTCTTTTTTCTTTTTCTTTTACTGTACCTTGCAGACCTCCCTTGCATACCAGAATGGAAAAAGAGCAAATTAACATGACACATGGCCATCTTTTTTGGCCACATTTTTCCTTCAGGAGGCCAATGCTATCTCACAATGTTGCTCCAGTATCCAATGAGTTAGAGCTGCAGTCCTGGAGATATTGGCTTCATAAATGTAACTGAATGCAAGTCATGCATAAGAAGGATGTTTTTACAGAAATAATTAGGATATTAAAGATAAGAAGGATGTTTTTACAGAAATAATTAAAAAATAAGAAGGATGTTTTTACAGAAATAATTAAAAAATAATTATAGAGGAATATTTAGACACAAAGATACCAAATAACAATTTGCTGTTAATTTTTGCAACTTTTTTTTTGCACAGCTAATTTAATTAACCAGTTTAAAAAATGTAATGGACCTACCAAGGAAGAGATCAAAGCAGTTTTGTGCTTTGTGCATTGATAAACTTTCTCTATTTTTACATTGACTAACTCTGAAAAGACAGTTTGTCCTTTGATTTCATTGAAATGATTTTTGTTTACATGGTATAGTTAAGAATTGTCTGTCACCATCTAGGTGATGCATAGGAATGCTGAAGGAATGTCTTGTCTTAGAATGCAAATAGTTGCAAATCAATGTTCTCTAGAAAAGTACGATTTGGAATATACCACTTGGAATATTCCTGAACTTGGCAATTGCTAATTGTTGGGAGGTTTTTAATTGCTGAAACATCCTTCAGAATATTTTTTTCTTTTCCCAATTATTATTTCTTTCAGAATTACTAGAAATGGAATTCAGGCTTAATTTTAACATACTGAACTTGTTTACTCAAGGAGGGTTAACTAAGTAAAAATTCTTTCCTCTGTACCAGTTGCCAAAACTAATTTTGGGCACTGGTTCTTCAGATATGTAGATTTACTAGGACAAAGCCTAGAACAAACATAATGATTCACACATCTTAGGGGAGGCTCTCTCTCCCCCCCCCTCCTCCACACTCCACCTCCTGAAAGAATTAAATACTGTAAATAAAGAAAGTCATTTCAGGAATTTTCTGCTGCTGTTGCTGACATGTTTGTTTAAAGCCGCCTTGGAAATTATATTGTTTGCCAGGAACACCTGATATTGCTGTTACTTTTGTGATGTCAGCAACTTTGAAATATTTTTGCCACAGCACTGCGACATTTTCCACAAGGGGAGGTCCTGAATTCTGGAGTTTCTGCTCAAAATAAAGCCAGATAATTGATTTAATCTGAAATATTTAACCTCCTGTTTAATAAAATACATCCTGTGTCTCAGGGATTACAAGTAGTACAAAAGCATCACTGGTGAATTATAGCACTTGAACTTATGGTGACTGAAAGGCAACCAAATAAGGAATCTTGTTATTGATCAGCTCAGATGAACATTAAAATGATCATTTTTAGACAGCTGTCAGTTTTTGAATATTCCATTATGTTTGGCCAATTTCAGATAATTCAGGGAGAAGAGCTGTATAGTTTACAAATAAACAATCAAAAAAGTTGTTAAAAGATGTCTGCTAAATGCTAATCCCCCAAATGTGAGTAATGGACAAAAGAAACAAAATAAAACCCTGTGTCAAATGATCTTCTTTAACTAGTTTTAAAAAATATTTGAATTATTTCATTTAAGAGATATAAAATTGTTTTAATTCATATGTTCTATGTTCAGGCTCAAAAAATTCTTTGTTTTTGTTGTTCTTGTCTAGTGCTGTAGCAGCCTCTAGTGGAGGATGGCATGCCAACTTCATTGTGCGGACATGTTTTTCAAAATCAAACCGGTAGTGGCAAATATGATTGTGAGTTTATCAGAACTCTCTATTGTAAGTAAGGTCTTGTGCAAAATAAAATTTATTCTGCTTTACAATCCTGTAGGAATAAAAGAAGAAGCCTCTATTATTGCAAACTGAAGTCCTTAAAAGAATAATGGGACACAAAATGAGATCTAGTTTGATCTATCAGTTCACTGTGATATAGAACATTATCCGTATCATCCAGGGGTGGGTTCTACTTACCTTCCCCACCGGTTTGCATTGCAACGGAAGTGCACATCCCTTCTTGGAAATGACCCTCTGCGCATATGCAGAAGCTTTTGCACATGCGCAGAGATTTTTTTGAATCCGCGGCGACCGGAGGACCGATTCGGGAGCGTAGAATGTGACGTCATCGTGATGTCACCAGTGGGTTGTTACCGGTTTGGGCGAACCGGTCCGAACCGGGAGGAACCCACCCCTGAGTGTGGGGCTGGTGGCCAGGCGGTGGATACTGCTTCAACTCTCCCTCCTCCTGCATACTAGGGCAAATCTGAAGCGGTTCAGCGGTGGGCATGCTGAGGCAGGGTGGAGCCCAGCATCGTCCCTTTTGTTCCATTTAATCTTAGGCAAACACAATTATCTAAAAACCATTCTCTTGGTTTACTCTCTTTATGTTAGGATCTCGAGTTGACTTTGAATGGTTCCCTTCCTATATATTTAATTATGCTTCCGGTATTTTCAGAGCAGTTTTTCTCAACCATAGCAACTCTAAGATATGTGGATGTCAGCTTCCAGAATTCTCCAGCCCATGTTCTTTTATGCTTCTTTGTCTTTGTATCCTTCAAAGCACCAGAGTGGTTTTTATTTTTTCACTATACATTGGCATGAAGTCACATAGATTTAAACCACATAGATTTCATTCTTTGCTGGTATCACTCAAGTCTATCTCTACATTCCATTATCTCATTCAATTATCTTTCTCCATCTGCCTCTTGAATTTTTGTTATTGCTTCATATCCATATGCAAGACTGAATTTCCTATTGGAATTTCTTTCCAAACTAGCTTTTTCTCATTCTGTTTAACTGCAGTGTCACTATCTTACACAGACATGTCAAACTCAAGGGCTGTGGGCCAGATCCAGCCTGTGATGTGTTTAGATCTGCCCCACAAGCAGACTAGTAGGAGGAGGTGATTGAGTAGTTACCTCCTCGCTTCTTCACGTGTCTTGTCAGTGGCAGCAGTGCTAGCAGAGAACGGGTGGTGAGAACCTCTCCAACATGTGGGTCAACAAGCCAGCATCCTTACCACACACAATTGGAAATGGGGATTCCTTTTCGAGAAGGGACAGCCTCCCTCATGCAGGACCAGGGAGTGCTGCTCTCCTGCTTCCTCCTCTTGCTCTCCAGAGATCTGTCAAGGCAGAAGTTGGACTCCACACCTCCACGTGCAGCAGCATCACCTTCTGCCTCCTGGTTTGCCTAGCCAGCCTCCCCTTCCTTCACTCCAGACATCTGTCAAGGCAGAAGTTGGACTCGGAGGAAACTGCTTCCTGCAAACTTTCTCCTCCGTGCTTCCAAATGCAGCATCTTCATCCTTCACATCCTGCTTTGCCGAAGGGGGCACCGGACAGAGAAATGCCAAACGATGTCTGGGATTGGGAGAAGAATGTCTCCTGTGGTGTACACCAGAGGTGGGTTCCTGCCGGAGCTGCCCAATGCACAGCTCTGGTAGGGAGCGGCGGATTGCGCAACCGCTCTGGAGCCCTCTCTGCCGGTCCATTGCATGCATTGCCATTTTCCCCGGGTGACTTTGGGTCGATTTTGCTTCTGCGCATGCGTGGAAGCAAAATCGCGCCAAAATCTCATGAGGGGATGCGCGTGAGAGAGATATTTCCGTAAGATTTCGCTTCTGCGCATGCGCGGAAGCAAAATTGCACCAAAATCTTGCACTTGCACGCATCCCCTCGTGAGATTTTGGCGCGATTTTGCTTCCGTGCATGCGCAGAAGCAAAATCACACGTGCCCCCCCAAAACTTGGAGACGCACACGCAGTGCACCGGTAAGAGGGCAACCCGCTACTGGTATACACATACACACATACTTCCAAACTTGGAAACTTATCCACATCTGAGGTGGCTAGCAAGCTGCCAATCATGCCTGGGCTAGGGGAGAAAGCCTTCTCCTTCCTCTGTGGATAAAAGTCCCAAACGTGGAATGCAGTGTGTATGTCTGTGTCTGTGTGAATGCGCACGCATTTGGCTGCCAGCAGTTTGGGGAGGCAAGGAGCTTGTGAGGAACTGAGCTGTCTCCACGTCGAGATAGCCAATGTGACTTGTTCGGTCCTGACCCAGCCATCCTGAGTCAACTGTGCCCAGTGAGTAGTGTTGAGCAGGCCACCCAGCCATCCACACTTAGTCACGGCAACCTAGCTGTGACCACTCAGCCACACCTATCTGGCCATGCCCACCTGGGCGCTGTGAGTTATCATAGTCTTACATGCAACTGGCCCTTTGAGGGGAACCATAATGCTAATGCGGCCCTCAATGAAATTGAGTTTGACACCTCTGATCTAACCCATTTTTTCCTTATTTTTATTGTATTATCTGTATTTAGAACACTGCCTATTTTTAAGATCATTTAAGATGCTGATTTTTTATTTTGGGTAATTTTGATGGAAATTCTATTGCATCTTTTAAAGAAAGCTTTGTTTTTTGTGTTTACTTTAGTTGTGCTGTTGAACTTTTATAGATATCAAATTCTTTCAAATGCAGGGTAAGCAAACAATATTTTAATGAACAAATAAATAAGTGCACAAGTTTACAATATGATACTTTCTGTTCTTATTTCTAAGGAAACAGTAATTAGAATGATTAGGAAGATTTCATCTTTATAACAAATGAAGATTCCTTCTAATCTTTTCCAATTAAAACCTTTCTTCCAGTGAAGAAAACAGCAATATTTAGTATTTTGTAGTGCATTAAATATAACCATGATAAAATAAATTTTACATGCATTCACATGTAACAGTTCACAGGTATGAATGCAAGACATCATTGAATTGCATTATGAAAACATTCCACAGATATAGCAATGAATAAAAAATAAAATACAAATATAAATGACATTTATAAAAATAAAGAGGCTTTAGCCTCTATATATATTCTTCTCTGATCAAAACTTTGAAATTCTTTCACTTATAAATATTAATAAAATATTTGTGTTTATATTATTAAATAAATGGATTCTGAATGAATCTTTATTTCACACATGAAGAAGATTTTGTTCTTTTTCAGTATCAGTAGCAACTTCTTTATAGTTTTTGTTTGTAGCAAGTCTCTCCTTCTTGTTTAGATACCTGTGAGAAGAAAAAAACATCTTTAGAAGAACATAAAATAAGTTGAATCTATTGCAGGTCATGGAATTATCTTCTTTTATTTCTTCAACGTACAATTTAGGTTCTAAGGTAATAACTTTAAAAGGTATTACAATAAGTTCAAAAAACACAGAGAAAGGCAATGGTGTAGATATGTCAATGAGATTTCTTCATTGCTCCCTGTTCTATGATATTTGCTTTTTTTCCAGAATTCTCTCTCTCTTATTTTCTAATTGGAGGATTTCAAAAGTTACATTTTAGCACATTAAGGCATGAAGGCATATGCTGCAACATTTTGAATTTGTAAAAAATTATCACTGTGGTCAATAACAGATAATTATATCAAAATCTGTTTTTACACCATGTACAGATGCTTTACTTGAATTTTACAAAAGGACATATTTAAAAACAGTAAGAAATTATGCATATGTAGTGATCTGAATAAGCTCCGGAAATGGAAACAAAATTATTAATACCATCATGACATTCTGCAAATGAGATCAGATTAGACTCTTAAAATGCATTTAAAAACCCAGTTTGCTTCTGTCGCTTTGACACTTTTTTGATAAGCAGAATTTTTTCAGATAAAATGTTCTTTATTCCTAATCTCAGATTCTTATGTATGTGTTTGTGTGTTTGCTAAATTCACTTTGAAGAGTTTGGGGTGTATATATCTGAAAATACAAAAAGAAATGCAACAGCCTAGCTTTGTATTTTAATTACTATTAAATAGAAGCTGTGGAAGGTTTACAATCCCATCTCTAAAAGTGTTGCTTACCTTCGGTAAAAGTATATTGATAATACAATTGCACTGAAGAAAAATAGACACACAAGGATAGTAAATGCCAGGTATTCATTGCTCAAGGGTTTTATGACCGGATTCAGATTTGAATGGCTACATCGTTCACCAATCCAGCCCTCCTTACACCTAAGGGAGACAGGAAAAAGTCAACATTAGACATATTGTTTTTTTTTAGTATCAAAGAAAGTGCAAGCTGAAACCACAATCAACAATGAAGCAATATTCCAAAGTATCCACCAAAGCACTACATTAAAGTAACTTCCTTTTAATAGAGAATCTGAAGGACTGAAATTTTGGGAAAGTCAACAGATTTATTGGTGTTTCCCAAGAAATTACGATCCCAAAAATTCTTTTAAGACAGAGTTTGTCAACCTTTCTCATTTCACATCACCCCTAACGGTTCCCTAACTGTGCAGTCTGGCACGCTGGGGCACAAAGCTCATTAATCATTCTGTTTATTAATTAGTCAAATATCCTATGTGGCTCTTGCAAATTCACTCTGATTCCAAGGTGCTTTGATGCAGTTTGGGAACTACAGCTTCAAGCAATACCAGAATAGTTAAAATGAAATTAAATACTTGAAATGTAGAGGTACCAGTAGTGTTTAGCCTTTCCAACCTAGTGCCCTCAGGACATATTGAACTACAACTCCTATCAATCCCCCTCTAGCAAAAACATATCCATACAAGCTATGGATAAGAGTTTTAATCTCATTAATCTGAAAAGATACCAGGTTGTAAAGGCTGTTTTCATACCGTGTTTTCCCGAAAATAAAACCTGTCCCCATAAGAAGCCCAATCAGGCTTTTCAGAGCATGCACTGAAACAAGCCCCCCCCCCAACTACTTAAACGCATGCACAGCCGGTCCCTGCCATTTCCACTTGTGCATGCCACATGCACCTCACATGCCCTTACCGTACCTGATGGCTGCGCAAAAACAGCGGCTGCGCAAAAACAGTGGCAGGCAAGCAATGCGCCTTGCAATCCACAGCAAGGAGTGGGGCACGAGGCGCATCTCTGACCTGCCTCTCATTTTGCCACGGCAAGCAGTGGGGTGCGAAATGAGAGGCAGGTCAGCGACGTGCCTCACGATCCACTCCTTGCTGTGGATCGCGAGGCACGTGACTGGCCTGCTGCTCATTTTGCTGCAGCAACACGTCCCACCCCGACCCAATGGCAACAACAGCCTGGCTGCTTCCTTTCCCCGCTGTCTCTTTATCGAGAGGGGTGGCTGGTGGGGCGGGGGAGAAGCGAGATGTGCGTCCTACCATACCTGAGACTTGCAGCTCTGTCGTGTTCCTCGCCGTTGTGTCCAGGGAAGCACGTTGCAAAAAAGACCTTGCTCAAGGTTTTTTTTACAATGTGCTTCCTTGGACACAATGGCGAGGAACACAATGGAGCTGCAAGTCTCAGGTACGGTAGGACGCGCGTCTCGCTTCTCCCCTGCCCCACCTGCCACCCCTCTTGATAAAGAGATGGCTGGGAAGGGAAGCAGCCAGGCTGCTGTTGCCATTGGGTTGGGGTGGGACGTTTTGGGCTGCAAGATGCGCGTCTTGCACCCCGCCCCATCTCCCACCCAACCTGCCACCCCCAAATTGTGCCCCACTGCGAGACGTGCATCTTGCCTGAGTCTGGCAGCTCCATGGTGTCTCTCGGCTGGTCTGTGCAGGGAAACACCTTGCACAGTACAGAAAAACTTCTCACTGCGAGAAGTTGTTAATTGCTCACACTCGCGAGAAGTTTTTCTGTACTGCGCAAGATGTTTCCATGCACAGACCGGCCGAGAGATGCCACGGAGCTGCCAGACTCTGGTAAGGTGTGTGGCCCACCCTGCCCCATCCCCCGCCTGCCCTGCCACCTCGAAATTGTGCCTCACCGTGAGACACGCATCTTACTGGAGTCTGACAGCTCAGTGGCATCTCTCAGCTGGTCTGTGGAGGGAAACACCTTGCGCAGTACAGAAAAACTTCTTGCGAGTGCGAGCAATTAACAATTTCTTGCAGTGAGACGTTTTTCTGTACTGTGCAAGGTGTTTCCCTGCACAGATCGGCCGAAAGACACCACGGAGCTACCAGACTCTGGTAAGAGGCGCATCTCATGGCCTGGCCCGCCTCCTACACCCCGAAAATAATATGCCCCCCCCCAATAATAAGGCCAAGGCCATAATTCAGGTGTCAAAAAATATAAGACAGGGTCTTATTTTTGGGGAAACATGGTATATATGCATTAGGAACACATAAATGAATGAGGAGCTGTTGATAGCCTTGTTTGATGATTACTGTATGTGCCATGTCATTACTAAAAACTCTTAGTGACAACACAGATTTTCTCTAGATAAGCCCCTCTCCTACTTGATCTTTCAGTCTTCTAAAAGTATATCCATTGTTGCTGTAACTGAATCCATCCACCTTGCTGCATGTTATTTTCTTTTCTTCCATTTTTCCTAGTAGTATAGACTTTTTCAGGTTTCTCTAGAACTTATGTATCTGAAGTATCACTATTTGAACCTCATCATTTGTACCTTGTGAAGGATTGATTGGTTTCATTATCCATTTACTTGGTTAATACTTTACTATCCATGGTCTTTTTGTACATGTGTTGCGACACCCAGAAAAATACGGCATGTAATCCTCCAGGGAAAGATTGAAGGCAAACGAGGTCCAGGCAGAAGAAAAAGACCATGACTTCAAAATCTAAGGGACTGGTTTGGACAAAATTCAGCAGCACTTTTTCGTTCAGCTGTTGATAAAAATAGGATCGCAAACACGATCACCAACATCCGATGATGGATATGGCACAAGAAGAAGAAGAATCCATAGTCTTCTACAACAACAATGTTCAAAAGAATCCATATTCATTTTATTTTGCTTCTTCAAAGAACAATTTTCTCTTCCACAGAGTGTCACAGGGCAACCACATTGCCTGCATTATTCTGATCTTTGTAAGTATGGATATAGTCCAGTATCTGAGTATCTTTTCCAAGATTTCATGGCTAACTCCACCAAGTGTAGTCTGTGGCATATTTTTTGATTGCTTTACTTATGATAAGAATAAAAGACAGAAGCTATCCACCACTTCAATATCTTTATTATCAATTTTAAGGCTGGTTGAAGAACCTGTTGACATTAGTTTGGTCTTCTTTATATTTAATCTTAATCCAAGTTTCTTTGTGTACCTTGACTTTTATTACTAGAACTTACATGGTATTTGTATTTTCAATCGTTAGAATAATTTTCAGTCTCTTTCTCCATTTTTAAAACAGTGCTCTTCTTCTTCCAAACCAGTCTCTTTTAAACAAAAACAAATAAACAAACAAAAAACCCCACCCCAAGATGATGACAATTTAGCAGCTCCTGAAACAAGCTCTTAACATGTGACTCACTTCCCTGCCCTTGGCTGAGTCCTTACAGCCTAAAATGACATCCAGAGTCAAGAAAAAAAAATCCAGTCCAGTCCCAGTAATGATTCTTAGGGCCATATGTCTAATAAAGTTTTGGTCTTTTTCAATATCCAGAAATATTATCTAATATAAGCATCTGTAAGATTTTTTTTTCTAAATCAAAAGGGCAAGCAATGTTAGAATCCATGCACAAAGATAGATTTTATCTCCCAACTAACAAGATAAAGCACAACAAAACAGAGAACTGTGGCTAGTTTTGAAGTATTCTAGGATTCCTCTTGCTAGTTAGTGTTAGTGTTAGGGTTAGAAGTGTTGAAAAAAATCAGACTGAGCAGAGAAGATAAGGTTGAATAGAGAAAATCAATCTGTGTGGATACTAAGAGTCAATGCCAATTCAATGACACATAATCATTTATCAAAATTATTGTCCATTTCAAAAGTTTCTACACTTTCTATGCAATAATTAGTTCAAACAGGGAGGAGAAAGACCAATAGCAAGCTAGAATTGATAAATTTTATTAATTCTGTTCCAGTTTCTGTTTACAGCAAACTTCTAGAGGGGTATGGAGGTAAGTTCCTGAATTTCTTTGTCTTCAAAGTAGAGGGACAGGAGCAGCAGTTTAAGAAAAAGTGTGCTTACTTAAAAAGATAAGCATTGTCATTATCATTTATTGTTATCACCATCATTTCCACCCTTTACTTCACAGCATCTCTTTTACCTGCAGTAATATCGGTCCAAAGTCTCCGAGTATCTGCAAATTCCATTGAAACAGTAACTTCGCCATTCTGGCTTGCATTCTGTATCTCTTGCCACCTGAGTTATAGGTACAATCGTTCCTATTTGAATGACAGTAAACACGTGCATAAATAAAAGCTAACATGCATTATCATCTGTGAAGACATGGCTTTCTTCAAGGATCAAAGACATGCAGGTAGGGTGACTCTACTGGAGTCTAGAAAGGTATGGTGTCAACCATCCTGGGCAAAATGGATCCCTCCTTTAACTTGGTGTAATGCATCTTCTGCATGTTTACTTTGGTCTTCCTAATCTCTAGTGTCCATTTATTTTTCATGTTAAGGATAAAACTTTCTCTTCCTTAACATGGATTGGCAGAAGGCCAAGGCTAGATGGCATAGTGGATAAGATCTTTAGAATTAGGTCTAGGAAAATCCAGGCTCAGCTGGGAATATATACAGCCCAGATTGATGCTATTTCTCAATCTAATTTATTTCATAGGATTGTAACAAAGATGAATATGTAGGTTTAAAAAATATAAAATATTTTTCTACTATTTCAAGATGTCTCTTTTAAAAAGAAAATCAAAATGGTATTACTCATTAGAAAAACCATAATTAAGTACTTAAGCATAATTAAGGATAAGATGTTGGCTTATTAAAAATTGTTTTGAGTACATTTAAAAACCCTTTTCTTTCAATATCTGGATATTACAAGGGCTTCCAGATTTAATGTAGTCATTTCCAGATTTAATGTTTGCCATTTAGAGCACAATGCATCTGAAGTATTTCCTGAAAAGTCTATTGGAAAATGGAATGGAATGGAAGCTTACTAAGAATTCACAAAAGTTTCCATAGATGCCTTTAAACAGTCTACAGTAAAAAATAATAATGTATATTTAGTGTCATCCATCTGTATCCCTGGCACTTTACATTGGAACATGTAACAGAAACAAGACTCAGAAACAAATCTCATTTCCAAGGAAATGCAGTTTTAATTTTGACAGAAAGGAGAGGTGACTATGATGAGTGCAAAAGTGTCAAGAAGCAGAAGATATGCCAACTGTTAAGGATACTGGGAGTACTTGTTTATTTTATTCATTATCTGAATAATGTCCTGATATTTTATTGAATACTAGAGAATAATCTGACTTACCTACAGTAGTCACACAGTTTTCCGTCTTATTGACTCCACATAAAGGAATTACTGTTGTACTAAGAGTGGTTTGAACTAGGTGCCATCCTAAAAAACAAACAAACAAACAATTTAAGAGAAATAGACACTTCCAGAAAAAGTTTCCATGTCATCATGGAAAGTTTCCATTGTATCATGTCAGTGAACAGTTCACTGTTCATGCCACTTTATTTCACCTCAAAGGCTGACATAACAGAACGTGCCATCTACAAATTCCCAGCCATCCCTGACACACAGTAGTCCTAATTTAAGGAAAATCTCATGTTAAAGAAGGAGTTACCCCATTTCTAGACTTTTAATCAAATGTATGAAGACTTGTGGAAGACAATAGAGGTGATGGTGCAAACAAGGAGAATATCACATTCTTGAACAATGAGAAGAAAAACTACTGATTCAACCATGCAGTTAAAATTTTGAAACTGTTTGGAAACTGTAGCCAGAAGGCAGTTTCTAAGAAGAATTCTGTTGCCTAAACAGTGTCTTTCATGAACAGATTATGCAGAACAAAGTTCTCCAATTTATGCCAGGATGGTGGCCCATAATTGCTATCAGATGTACCAAAAATATTTCCAGTAGTTGTATAATATGTTTATCAGCACTCCTTTTATCGTCAAGTTTCCCGTTTCCTACTGCCTACATTCAAGTGTTAGGTCAGAATGTTGCGAAATGGATAAAATTAAGATGGTGGAGAAACTACATATCCTGGAATAAAACAACAACAACAACAAACTGAGCGCCTCCTGTTGAGATGGGTTTGGCAGATGAAGAAAGACCTGATCTATAATTAGGAGATGAAATAAGTGGCTGTGTTTCTTTAAGAAAAACTCAGAATTTTCTCAAAGTGCAGAAAATATGCAGAAAGTGACAGTCAAACCAAAGTAATTCTTGAGCCACTGAACAACTCAGTTAACAAATCTTTTAATCAAAGAGTAGAAGTGTTGATTTAGGTAATTTGCACTTCTAATACCTGAACACAATTCTTGGTAATTTCATCATTTCCTTAATTTATGTTGTACTGAGAAACACATTTTAAAATTGAACGTGAATAGCAGAGGATCACAAAGTTGCTGAAATTCCTATGACTGATGAGTTAAACTAATAAAGATATTATCTTGAGAGCTTTCATCAATTTCAATTTTAATTAAAATTAAATAAAATTGTTTTGGTCCTTTTGTATTTAATAAGTTTATTATCAAAGTTAGAAATGAATAATTTCTTGGAGAATTTCTGGAAGCTATACTCTGAACTATTGAATATTATATGAGGTGCCAGATTCTTTAGGTTGTAAATACTTGGCTTAACATAATGTGTGAACTTTTTATGGACTGGATAAACTCAATTTTTAACAGTAAACCATATTCAGCAAAGCTTAAATAGCAATAGCAATAGAACTTAGACTTAAATACCCCTTTACAGCACTTTATAGCCCTCTCTAAGTGGTTTACAGAGTCAGCATATTGCCCCCAACAATTTGGGTCCTCATTTTATCCACCTTGGAAGGATGGAAGGCTGAGTCAACCTTGAGCCTGGTGAGATTCTATCTGCCATTTGCAGGCAGCAGGCAGGCAGCAGGAATAGCCTGCAGTACTGCACTCTAACCACTGAGCCACCGTGACTCATCATAAGCTTAAATATCAATTGAAACACAGGGATATTGCTGGCTAAGAGTGTCAATAGCTGTGACAGACCTTGATTCTGTCACTTATGATCTGATATCCAGAACTGCACATAACTGGAGGTAGTTCAGAAGTTTTCACTGATACAGGCATTAGGATGTATAGTTAGCATGATTAGACTGACTGACTGTTCTGATCTTATTAGACTAATTATGCATTAACTGCAAAGGGTACCAGCTTCTTTATGGTCCAATCCAAAGTGATATCATAGACCTCTAGGGTTCTTTAATAGTTAGGGCCAAATTAAATTATGGCGAACAAGTATATGAATTTGAATTTCCCAAGCGACCATGGAGACCCTACATGAGTGACTGCAAGGAAGGATAGAGATTAACAGAAATGAGATACAGGATCTTTGGCAGGGGCTAATTCTTATCTGCAGGATCTAGGATAATCTTATCTCCACATTTTCTCTTAGATGTTATTCCAAAAGAGTGATAAGAGGCTTAGTTATTCTGACTTTCTCATCTAAACCTCCCCATGCTAGTCCCCTTAGGCCATGAAAATGCTTTGCAGAGCAAAGTAGGACTTGAAAGAAAATGCTATCAGATTTGGTACCAAGATCTGGATGACCATTAGATCATCCAGACTCACCATTTGCTGCCATCTAGAAGTTATATGGAATTCTGCATTCTAGTCCTATTCAAGGAGAAGCTATTCACCAAAAAAGAGTTTAGCTTTAATCCCAGCCAAATTTAATCTTGTTTATAGTTAATCTTACTCTCCAGATAGCTACTTATCAGAAGGCTAACCTACAGTTTTAATTCCATGACAAGCCCTGAAGGGAATTGAGAAATCAGGGTTTCTTTTGATATTTTCAACTTTCCAACCCTACTCAGGGAAAAGGGGTGGCTGAATTAATTAAATTGATATTTACATTCATGAACTGAATTCCCCTCATGGAAAATGACTGTTGTGCAATTTGGTGAGTTTCTCCCCCCCCCCAAATAATATAATCTATCATTTCTTCTTTTGAACAGGTTTTTGAGACTCTAGAAAGAGTGCAGAGAAGAGCAACAAAGATGATTAGGGGACTGGAAGCTAAAACATATAAAGAACGATTGCTGGAATTGGGTATGTCTAGTTTGATGAAAAGAAGGACAAGAGAAGGACATGATAGCAGTGTTCCAATATCTCAGGGGTTGCCACAAAGAAGAGGGAATGAAGCTATTCTCCAAAGCACCTGAGGGTAGAACAAGAAGCAATGGGTGGAAACTAAACAAGGAGAGAAATAACTTAGAATTAAGGAGAAATTTCCTGACAGTTAGAACAATTAATCAGTGGAACAACTTGCCTCCAGAAGTTGTAAATGCTCCAACACTGGAAGTTTTTAAGATGTTGAATAACCATTTGTCTGAACCCTGTGTAGGGTTTCCTGCCTAAGCAGGGGGTTGGACTAGAAGATCTCCAAGGTCCCTTCCAACTCTGTTATTCTAGGTTGCGGAAGAAAGGCCAGCCACATGAAACATAATATTTATCCATGCTTTAACTTTCGAGGACCATGGCAAAGAGGTCTTGAAATGGTATGATCTTATCTCTGCACTCTCCAAAAATTCAGCATTAAAAAAATTTAAATTTGGTTGAAGCTGCAATAATCATCTTCTGGGTCAAGTCTGTAAAATACAGCCTCTGGCTCCTCAGGGATATGTTTCTCTTCCTTGCGCCCAGCCAAAAGTATCCATCCTTCCTATCACCCCCAAAACAATGACACTTTACAGCAGAGGTCTTCAAACTTGGCAACTTTAAGACTTGTGGACTTCAACTCCCAGAATTCTCCACCCAGCTGGAGAATTCTGGCAGTTGAAGTCCACAAGTCTTAAAGTTGCCAAGTTTGGAGACCCCTGCTGTACAGCTAACATTTTTTCTACTGCTATAACAAAATCATTGGGCATCTGCAGCAGGAAATTCTTACAATGGAATCACCAATAAGCACTCTTAGGACATGGCGCCCCTTAACCACAACACAACTATGCCTCAGCAACATCTCTACTTGCCACATCCCCATGGCATTAACTGTGTACTGTTCAGACAGCTTTAACTGTACCAGTGTTAAGGGAGGGTTCTCCTCTTTCCTATTGCCTTTAAGAAGCTACCTATGTTACTTTGGTGAGGAGTTAAGTGACTGGCAATGACTAGCAAAAGAGGCAATAAAGACATGATAGGATCAAACGCAGTGTAAGCTATCGTGCCTTTCGTCTGAACCGGGCAGGGGCATTCACGTCGTTGGTCAGCGGCTGGAGCGAAAAGAAGGAAGGGCAGCTTACCCAAGAAGAGCAGGGCGCCTCCGATGCTCTGAGAGCTGCAACTAGCCATTTGTCCACTGTCACGGAGCAGGCTGTCTTTGATGCCGGGCAGTTTTTTACGCGATGTAAAGGACTGACCCCCGGTTTCTGCTGGCCGTCTAAGGAGAGCGCTACCCTTCTGCTACGCTCGGCGCACCTTCCCATTTTATAGCCTGTGGATCCGGGGGCGGGCGGAGGCCGGGCTCAGCCAAGCTTATGCAAAGCGTTTGAATTTCCCCGCTGACGAAATCACGGCTAGAGGTGTCTTTCCACAGAAGGGTGAAGGCAGGGCTGCTCCCTTCACCTGCTTCCCTCCAAAGGCAGAAAGGAAGGAGGGAGGGAATGCGGCCCGCTCAAATTCAACCGCGACGAAAGAGGCGTCCGCGGAACCTTCACAGCTTCTGTTGGGAAATAGGTGAATCTGGTCCTGATTCTGGTTTCCTGTTAAGCTGGATTCCAGTGGAATTTCCTCTCGAGGAAGCCTTTCCTTCAATGGTACGGTCCCAAGAGCTCCAGAGAAGGCATGGCTTGGCTCCAGGATGTCTGCGGGCGGAGTCGTGCTAGAGCTGGACTAGCAAATGCAGGTGCAAGGGCAGGTGATTTTTCTCACCTCCCCCCACTCCGCGATCCCAGCTGCGGATCCATAGGCGGGGGAAGTAAGAGGGAGGAAGCGGAAGGGCTGGCTCCCATTTAAGGACTGGTTTGCTGTTTGCTTGCTTCAATCCCTGTTGTGATGAGGTTGGCAAATAAAGAAATAACGCCCACATTAGATAATCTGAATAGGTATAAATCGCGAGTGACGTGAGTCCTCAAGCGGCTGTAAAAATGACCTTTCAGCTCTCAATGGAAACATCTGAATGTTGGCAATGCAATAGAGATGGCAGAAAAGGCCATTTAATGGTGAAATCCAAAATACCAGATTCTCCTGCACCGAATTCAGGCTTAGACACGTTTAAAGTAGATGCGTCCCACTGATTTCCACTTCGAAGCTGGTGTTACATATAATGCTAATCCAGGTTTCATGGAAGTCTAGATTTGGACATTAAGGTTTAGTGAATGGACTTGTACTTATCAGTAAACCAGAAAGAAGCAACACACATTAGTCCCAAAGGTGCTTTTTCAGGAAGCAACTGGACTGTCTTGTTTTTTTGTTTGAAGAAGTTTCGCTTTTCATCCAAGAAGCTTCTTCAGCTCTGACAGGATTGTGAGGAATGGAAGGATTTATATTCCTTGCAGACAGCTGGTAATTTGCATCCTTTTAGAGGGTCGTTGAAGCACTTGGAGGTTTATCTGTGTCCTCAGGGTCAACTGAGTAGTGCTCCTGGTTCCTGTGGTCTGCAATTCCCCCCCACCTTCTGGAAATCCATTCCTACTCCCACACCATTCAAAGAGTGTTCATCCCAAATTGTATAGCTAAAAGTCTGTAGAGATTCTCAGTCATTCAGGTCATGGTTGTCCTGGTGCTTTTTCAGGAGACAACTGGATTTTCTTGCTTTTTCTTTGAAGATGTTTCATTTCTCATCCAAGAAGCTTCTTCAGCTCTGACAGGATAGTGGGGAATGGAAAGTCCAGTTGCCTCCTGAAAAAGCACCTTTGGGGCAACCATGACCTGGATGACTGAGAATCTCTACACATAATGCACATTAGAGATTGTCCTTGATTTATGCCCAGAATTGAGCCCAAAATATCAAGATGGTTGTTAAGTGTGTTTTGTCCCATTTTCTGACCTTTCTTGCCACAGCTGTTAAGGGAATCACTGCAGCTGTTAGTAATCACAGTTAAGTGAATCTGGCTTCCTCACTGACTTTGCTTGTCAGAAGGTTGCAAAAAGTGGGATACTGCAACAGTCATAAATACATGCCAGTTGCCAAGCATCCAAATTGTGATCATGTGACCACAGGGATGCTGTAACAGTCCTAAGTGTGAAAAATGTTCATAAGTCACATTTTTCAGTGCCATTGTAACTTTGAATGATCACTAAAGGTATGGTAATAACTTGAGGACTACCTGTACAGTTTAGTATTAAAGACCAATATACCTGGATATATTATACTATCTTGTATTTATGATAATTACTTGGGATTAGGAAAACAAAAGTCTTTCAATAGTATAATTCTCCATCTCTTCTTTTTCAACTGCCTTGTTCAATGAATACCTTGCTATTTGAACTTTGTATTAGTTCTTCTAGGTTTCCTAAGCCCAGTTTTTGAGTGATATTTTAAGTAAAATGAAGCCATTCACCTAAATAAAGTATCTTCATGAAAATTACTTTTTTTGCTTTATTTATTCAATAAAGGGGAAAACAATAACAGGAAAATGGGAAAAAGACAAAAATTGTATACTGTATAACGAAAACAAATTATGTAAGATTGAAGGATTTATGCACTGATTATAGACAATGGATTAGATAAATTTATAAGCGTGGAAGTGATTTGTGGATTTTCTCTGTATACAATACAATAACTGATTGCTAAGAGAGGAATGTGAATATTAGTTACCTGTTTGGGGTTACCTGTTTATTGTTTAATTTGATATATATATACACACACACACGTATACACGGACACAGAAACCGAACAGAGATTGGGTCATTTGATTGCTAGACAAATAGATTTTCATATCAGGGACAACTTTTTATGTACTACAGTATTTTCATCAAATATAATGTAGATAGGAAAGTTTATAACTACATGTAGACTTGTTATGTGAGGCGAAGAGAATACATCAGATTTTTTATATATTTGTTAGCATTCAACCATGGTGGACTTTTTATATTCAGTGTTAGTGTCAATGATGTATTCATTATTTGTACTTTTTTTGTACATATTCTTTTTTTTCTTTCTGTTGTTGGCATCGGATGGTTGTTAGTTTGCTTCCTAATTTTTTGTTTTGTGTTTTAGCTTTGGAATATAAAAAAAAAAGTAAAAGAAGATATAAGAATTTATGTTTGAATTTTTAACTGTCTTTGAGTGTTTCTCAAAGAATTGATTTACAAATATCGAACTGCCTGTTCAATAGCTGAGCTCTACTAAACATTTCAAGCTTTAATTCCTTACCCATAAAATATGAGCCTCTGTTGAATGCTTTTTTTCCCAGGTCCAGTTTTAGATTTTAGTGAAATTTAATGAAAAACAGATCTAAGAGATTTAAACTTGTACATGCAGGCTTATGAGGTAGGAGTGCAGCGAATGACTGGCCTCTAGTCAGCAGCATATTTGAATGTTGCAAGCGGAGGAAATCTGATCTATCCCATAACTCTAAATAGTTAGACAAAGTCCCTGTCTCCAGGGATTTCTGTGTGTCTGTGCATGTATGTGAAAAATCTTAGAATATCTCAGCCAACTTTCCAAAGTGATCTATTCATTGGCCTTCCAGGGAATTAATACTAGCAATTCTTACAGCTAAACTCAGGGTTAGTGTTTAGGCCAGGGGTGTCAAACTCGATTTCATTGAAGGCCGCATCAGGGTTGTGTTTGACCTCGGGGGGGCGGGGGGGGCATGACCAGGGTGGGTGTGGCCAGTTCAGCATCACTTGTGCCGGGGGCACCTGTGGTGGCCAAGTGCTAAGGCAGGACTTCCCCCCAGACCCTCCCTCCCTCTCATTATAATTTCCTTCCTTCCTTCCTTCCTTCCTTCCTTCCTTCCTTCCTTCCTTCCTTCCTTCCTTCCTTCCTTCCTTCCTTCCTCCTACCTTCCTTTCTTCCTTCCCTCTTCATTCTCCTTTCTTCTTCCTCCCCTTCTTTCCTTCTTTTTCCTTCCTTGCTCTCTTCCCATCTTCCCATCTTTTTCTTTGTCTTTCCTCTTTCCCTTACTCCTTCTTGGATGCTCAAATGCGAAAGGGAAAACATTTCTCCTTTTGTTTTGTTTTGTTTTGTTTTGCTTTTAGTTTGTTTTGCTAGCCCTCTGCCAGCAAAAATGGAATTCGGGGAGGTTGTGTGCGCCACCCCCCCGGGCCCTGTTTTTGCTTGCAGAGGGCTACAGAAGGCCATTGTGGCTGAAAATGGGGCCCAGGGAGGCGCACACGGCCTCCCCAAGGTCCATTTTTGCTGACAGAGGGCTGCAGGAGGCCGTCCTGGCAGAAAACGGGGCCCAGGGGGGCTGTGTGCGACCCTCCCAAATGCCATTTTTGCTGACAGAGGCACCATGAGCTGGTTCTTCACTGTTTCCAGTGTGGCCCCATGGGCCAGATCTAAGGACCTCATGGGCCAGATCTGACCTGCAGGCCTTGAGTTTGCAAAGCCCCTGGTCTAGGCTTTGGTTTGACCAAGGAAGAGATTTACAACTAGTCCTCAAGCTATCAACATGATGGAGCCTGCCAATTATGGTCATAACTCATGCCAGTATATCGGGCCAGTATATCGGGCCACTGATTTTACAACCTGTTTGGTGGTGATTGATTATTAACCACTGCAGTCATTAAGTCAACTAATGGTTCATTATTCTGTGGGTTTGTCAAAAGCTAGAATAAAATGCTGGTGTTTGGTAAACCCATCATAATATTTGCAAATGACTGTAAATGTAACCTGGTTGCCAAACACTCAGAATACGGTTATATGACTGAAGATGGTGGGGGGCAGCACTGGAACTTTGAATACAGGTTGCAAGTATTCCCACGAGGTCTGTTGTAACTTCAAATGGTCGTTAAGTGACCACTCATAAGTTAAGGACTACCTGTAGAATTTTACTGTGAACATGACAACTTGGAAATGTATAGGATCAGTGGTGTGTGTGGGAACCCCTACCTGATCCCGCCCTTTTTCCCCCAAGAGGCTCTTAATCTTGGTAATGAACTGTAGAGCTCAAATATCTCAGTAGACTTTATAGCTGCCTTTAGTTGTCATGTGATGTTTTAATTGAAAGAATAATTTTAAGCTCTGTGACTAGTCATCAGTTGTGTGTGTGGGAACCCCTACCTGATCCCGCCCTTTTCCCCCCAAGAGGCTCTTAATCTTGGTAATGAACTGTAGAGCTCAAATATCTCAGTAGACTTTATAGCTGCCTTTAGTTGTCATGTGATGTTTTAATTGAAAGAATAATTTTAAGCTCTGTGACTAGTCATAAAAAATCTAGTCAACCAGAATGATATCACCAAGTTTGATTCCAGTTCTTACATTAAGATAGTGGAAGGCATTCACAGAATGATATCACCAAGTTTGATTCTAGTTCTTACATTAAGATAGTGGAAGGCATTTCTTTAATGCTTGTGCTAAATCAACTTGAGGAATCAATGGTCTGAAAAGAGCCATTTGTGGAATGTCCTGTGTCAGGTGAAGGGAAACCAAGTTCCCTGGTAACCTTGTCAATAACCTTTTGTGGCATCTAGCATACCTTAAAAAGAATGTAGTGATTGCTGCCAGAGTGGCACTGGCTAATGCACTGTAGTATGGTTAGAAGAACATTTCTTCTGTTTGTATCAATGAAGCATCCCTACTCAAAAAAAGAAAGAAGTGCATTCCAAAGTGACAGGTAGGGTTAAATTACACCCACCCCATGCGTTTACCTCTGAGAGAGCAAACCTTGGAAAGAATTAATAACCAACAACACTGGTGTTGTCTAAGAGGAGGAAATTGACAGAATTATAGAAGGCAGACAGAAAAAAGTTCCCTCTCCACCCCCACCCCCACAATGAAAGCTATACAATCAATCAATTGTGTCTTTGTGTGATTATTTATTGAGAATATTTCCCCCTTGTTTTGCAAAAAACTTGAAATTAATATAACTAATGTATGGAATAGAAAACTATTGGAGTGTGCATGCATATGTGTGTGTAAAAGACACGTGCGTGTATGCACCCACACACCCACAGACACATACACAGAGACCAACAAAAATTATGTGTAAGAATCCAAATAAAGACCATTATCATGAAATTCAAAACAGGCATTGGCTTGCAGGCATGACTCTTGTGTTTGATGAAAAAGAAATTCTGATCTCATATCCTTGAAGAAGTGTTTTATATGTTCTACAAGATAGAACTTTGCACAATCATCCTGCATCATTCACAGCTTTTGGAGAGGATTAAATTTTAAAGACCTTTACCACTAGTCTGCTTTTTTCATATTGTATTTTCTTTCCATAAAAAAAAAACTTTGTTAAGCAGGGAAAGATGGAATGTCTGCTTTATTGATAGCAGCAGGAGTTTCCCCCCTGGAAACATCCAGAAAGAAGGATGGTCCTGACCAATGTTCCCTGTAATATCAGAAAATGGCGTGCGGCAGTTAGAAACTGTCACACGGCGTTCTCTTTTTATTGTGCGCGCAGGCGCGGAGCCTCTGCCATTAGAAAATGCCATGTGGAAGTTAGAAACTTCTGCGCGGCGTTCTCTCATTACGTGCGCGGCCGCGCGGCCACACACCTTAGAGGGAACAGTGGTCTTTGACAGTCTGAAGATCTTCATTAAAATCCTATCCTGGTCCCAACATACTGTTCTACCTGTAAATATTTGAGTTTTTGATTCTAGCATAGACTTGGTCCTGAAAATGTTGTGATTACTTTCTGGCTTAAAGAAGCAGGAGAGGAAGAATAATAATCTCTTAATATATAATTTTTGTAAAAGAAATTTTTAAAAGAATATAAACCATACAAACCAATTCTCTGGAAAGGGCTCTAATGCTAGGAAAGGTGGAAGGAAAGAGAGGATGACAGTTACCTCGAAAATAAGACCCTGTCTTATATTTTTTTTTGAACCCTGAAATAAGCGCTTGGCCTTATTGCCATGCACTCAAAAGCCCGATTGGGCTTATTATCAGGGGATGTCTTATTTGTGGGGAAACAGGGTAGCAGCAAGTGGATATGTTCAGTTACAGTAGTGATGAATGCTCTGTTAGGTGTAGATCATCATAAAGAAAATCTGCAGGGATTTGTCCAGGCAGTCACCAAGAGCCTATGCTGGCTTGAAGCCCTTCCCTCCCCACAAAACCTGATTGGCTATGAAGATCAAATTTTCCACAAAAACAAAAGCTTCATTGACTGCAGGCTTTTTCTGAGTTTAATTCAAATTTTGTACTTTATCCGAGAGAAATTGGCCATCTCTGTCACCCAGGCCTAAGCAAAAAATTAGGTTATTCACATCACAATCTGAAGCTCTTTCTGTTATGTATTGAAGTTAAACTGTTTACTCCAAGGTCCGCTTGGACCGTTTCCCAAGAGCGGGAAAATGGAGACCGCTGATTGGTTGAACCAGCTGGCAGCCCTCTATAAAAGAGAGAGGTGTCAGGCTGGTTCCTTTGCTGGATCTGACTGTTATTCAATAAAGAGCTGTTAGTCACAATACTGCCTCCAGCCTCTTCAGTACCAGAACTTAACACTTTCCTTGGTGTTCCACCAGCAAATAATTGAAGAAAGAATACATTTAACTTATAACACTTTATTTATATAACACCAAATTTAATCACAAAGTCTCTCTCAGCTCTTTCTGATTCGTTTTACCTGACAGGCCAAAACTTAAATTTGGGCTAAGAAAACACAATTGCTATATTCATTAAATATTCTATGTCTAAACAAATAAGACATATTATGACTTTGCTTAATGGTTTGGTTCACACAATATGCTAAAACAATGGTTGAGTTCTCACAACACACTGAATCATACACTATTCAACTCCATTTCAGCCTAGTCTACTGTGTTGTGGGAACCTAGTCATTAATTAGCCAGACCTTTCCAAATGCTGAGTTTGGATACTGCCAATGAATCCTTTGGACCAGTGACGGGAACATTTTAGAGACCGAGTACCCAAACTGCAACCCAAACCCCACTTATTTGTCACAAAGTGCCAACACGGCAATTTAATCTGAATATTAAGGTTTTATTTTAGGAAAAACAATTCATACATTAACATCTTTTGTCTTAAAAGAAGAACACAATATAACAGCTTTCAATGATACAAACAACTTTTGATATTTACAATTTTGGGCCCACCTCAACCATAATTTTATTTAATTATGTTTTTACATTTCTGAACTGTCCATCTCCCTCAAAGAGGGAATCTTGCTGATGGCAGCTCAGTCCCCAAATACATTTGGGCAACATTAATAGAGGATTTGAACCCCAAAATCAAACACAGCCTTCCCATTCGTCTTACACAGAATAATTGATGATGACTGAAGTAATCCATCTATCCTCCTTTTTTCAGAGAGTAAATTATGATTCTAATATACTTTGTTGATAATCTGACTTGGCAATAACCAAAATGCTTAGTTTGCATGCTGGGCACATGCTGGGCACATAGAAGACCCTATTAGGCAGGTTGTGTTAACAGCTTTATCAAACCTGTCTGAAGAAACACAACCTATCACAAATCCTATCGTGCCTTAGTGTGAAGTATGATCCAAATCTAGAACTTGCATCAATGAATATGTTTAATGTCATGTTCATGCAACGTATGTCATCGTTTGCATAACTGATTTGCTCAAAATAGTCAGATTTGTTGACTTTGCCAAGCCAAAAAATCCCTTTATGATTTAGACTGCTATATGGATGAGGCTGGTAGTTGTACATATTTACAAATTAAATCAAGATTCAGGGGGTGACTTTATCACAGTAGCCAAATTAAAACAGTAGAGAAAGCCTCAGAATAACCACATCAAAGCTTAACACAGCACACCATTAATTGGAAAAAAAACTTCCATTAATTTCTTGATATCCCAAATTGATACATGATTTAGTTTGCATTTCTGATAGGATTACTATATAGAGCAAGAATTGCACGTGGCAGTGAGATCGCTGCTTTGCTCCTCAAATTGAACACTTTAAACAGCTGAGCCCAATAACTGACAAAATATTCCATTTAATTAAGCATTTTAAGGCAATGTTCCCAGGGAGTTTTGCCAAGATGGCACAGTGGTTAGAGTGCAGTACTTCAGCTGACTTCTAGCTGCAGTTCGGCAGTTCAAATCTCACCAGCTCAAGGTTGACTCAGCCTTCCATCCTTCCGAGGTGGGTAAAATGAGGACCCAGATTGTTGGGGGCAATATGCTGATTCTGTAAACCGCTTAGAGAGGGCTGTAAAAAGCACTATGAAGCAGTATATAAGTCTAAGTGCTATTGCTATTGCTATATCCCAGTGATGGCAAACCTTTTTTGGTTCGCGTGCCAAAAGGATGTGTGTGCGCGCATTAGCTAGCATGCACACATGTACCCACACCCATTCCCTCCCCCATGCATGTGCACCCCCCTCGCTGCCCCCTGCGCATGCGCACAGGCCTCACTAAAGCCTGGGATGGTAAAAAAATGGTCCAATGGGTAAACCGGAAGTTTGGAAAAATGGACTTCCGGTTTGCCCGTTGGGCCGTTTTTCGCACTCCGGGGCTTCAGGTAAGCTTTCCTGAAGCCTCTGGAGGGCGAAACGGCTTTCCCCAAGGCCAAAAATCAGCTGGCCAGTGTGCACATGAGCGCTGGAGCTGACATAGGACAAAGCCTCGCGTGCCCTCCAATATGGCTCCGCGTGCCACCTGTGGCATGCATGCCATAGGTTCGCCATCACTGCTATATCCAATTTTCCAGTTACTGGAAAAAATATTCCAGCCCCAAACAGTTAGCATATCTCACAAGCTCTGAAACCTGATTTTGATCCAAGATGTTGATGTACTATTGTCTCTGACCCCTCACTTATTTTTTTGTTCTTTGCAAGATTATTTCTGTAGGGTTTGTGCATTTGGTTAATTTAAAAAAAAATCTTCTATATTTTATTTTCTATACCGTCCACAATGTTAGTTAATATTAGTTAAACACTAAAAATGCATGGTGTTTGAATATCTAATTAGGGTTAGGGTTAGGGTTATTTGATAGACCCAATTTAGCTTTAGGGTGAATATCCTGCATTCCTTTCCCACTCTCCGAAAGAACTGAGCAGGGATTTAATTCTAATGACTTTTTTTCCTCCTTCCTAATATTATTCCCAGATGGGCAGCAAATTGTAAAGAAATTGGCTTTCAAAAGCTGCAGCTTGGAGATGTGCCCCCACCCCCTTTCAGGAGAAGGCCACGCCCCCTCAGGCACTTCCGCCTCCCCTAGTAACCAAAGCACGGGATTGCCATGCAAGGGCTGTCTACAGCACTGCCTGATGGGCCTGTGACCTCGATGTTCTTTTCCTCCTGGGATGGAGGGCTTGAGAAGGGGATTGGGGCAGCTCTGGTGGGATTAGGCATCTTGCGGGGAAGCCTAGGGGACGGGGTTCTCGCCCTGGCAAAGTGAGGGAAAGTGAGGGGGGGGAGAAGAACCTGATGGAGCTGGAGATTCAGAAGCGGAGACCGATGTTTACAGTGGGCCAAGGTAACTGCCCCCTCGGTGAACTCTGGCAAACTCTGTGCTGGGGTGATGGCTCACGTGCCCACAGAGAGGGCTCTGAGTGCCCACTCTGGCACGTGTGCCATAGGTTCGCCACCACTGCTTTGGACTGAACCTTTTACCTGCTGTGAAATATGATGATTTCTTAACCTCTTATCTCAATTTATAAGCCATCTTGAAAGCCATCTTAAAGGAAAAACAGGATGAAAAGTTTTATTGTATAGAGTATATTTCCTCCTTGACACTTCTGTCAAGGAGGAAGCATCTTACATATACTGTATATGAAATAACTCATCTGAAAGAAAATTTTACATTTACTTAATTCAGGGGCTGATTTACTTATTTATTTTTGCAATATACCTCTCTTGCAATATCAGAAGATCCTGGGATGGAATTGGGTACTTTAACCAAGGAGTAGTCAAGCAGGCTGCAGTACGTAATAAATTAAGAAAACAATCCTGTTGACTGTGACTGAGAGCTCCAAGATTAGAGATACTAGATCCTCCACAATCAAACTACATCATTAATGCCCTAGTTTGAAGCCTTCTATTGGGGATCTAAGCCTGGGAAAGGGCGGCATCCAACAAACCAGAAGTCTCCCCAATTCAATCCATGCACTATCTAGTGATAGAACTCCAGCATTGGAATAAAACTTACTCTGGAGATCTCTGCAGAGGCTGTGGAGTGGGTGAGTGGGAATTGATCTCAACCATTTGGGAACATTTCCAAGCAATCACAAAATGATTAAGGGTTATTATAGAAATACAGAACTTCCGCTTTATTTGAGTATTATTACATACATTGTACATCTAATCTTCTTGCAGTAAACTCCACTTTTCAGTTGTACTGGACTTTTAGTTGTAAGGAATTTGAGTCCTGTTAAATTCAGCAGGACTTTCTTTTGTGTAAAATGCTGTGGATCCCATCAGCCAAAGAGTGATAGCTGGCGGGGACTAGAAAAATGTGCTTTTTTCCACAGTGGCCCTTGCTCTATGGAACATCCTCCCTTCAGAGATTAGAATAGCCCAACTGTGTTACTTTTTTGTAAGGCCCTAAAATCCATGGTACATTCCCAAGTGCTGAATGTGTAAAGGGCTCTGCTTTCTGGCTGCATTGCTAACTGGCAAAGTACCTGGGTTGCTTGCTATGTATACCTATTTTGTATGTTTCTATTGTTTTTAATGTTTTTAATATTTGGATTGTAATATATTCTTTTAATTGTAAGCTGTCCAGAGTCATTGACTGAGATGGGTGACTGTAGAAATTGAATGAATGAATGAATGTGAGGCAGGAGGGGGGGAAATCTACTATAAAATAATACCCAAATATGTTTGGGTATTATTTTATACTAGATGCCCCCCCACCTCAAATGAATGGATAGATGGATGGATGGATGGAGGACAAATAGCCTGCAGCCATTGTTTTCTAGCTGCAAAGGACATAGAATTATAAAATGGAGTTTTCTCATTGGTGATTCATGCAACTTATTTGGAGTCTAAAGAAGGTCAAGAGAGAAGGCAGAATATAGTGTGTTCCTACATGCTTTTATGATATCACCACATATTATTGAAGGGAGGATGTTGTCTGAATTTTAGGAAATGCAGACAATTACCGTCAAGAGTTCTAACTGATGGGTTTGAGTGAGTAATACACGGCTTGTCAGTTCATGTTCACAGGATATTGCCCATATGTTCTCAGAGGGATGTTAGCCTGTAGTAATGTTGAGATATTTTCTGGAGCAGATTTTTGCTTTAGTCCTGCCATTAAAGGGGTTTTCAGCTTTCTGACCTGAGTTTTTGAACTTAGTCTGAAGGGTGGATCTCCTTTGCTATATGCTAATTGCAGGAGATTTTGTTTTTGTTAATATTCCATTGTGCTAAACAAAGAGATGTGAAATTATTGTGAAACCAGTTATTCATACAGGAATTTTCTCATCCTACTTGTAGGACAGGATCATTCACTGATCTCTTACTCTATAATTAAATTCTTTCATAGACTCTTGTTTATTATTGCTATGAAACAATTTTTGCCCTGGACAGGCATCTACTTAATATTAACACAACTGAAGCAATTCATTGGAATTCCTCCTTTCTTATTTTTAATATAATAAGCAGCAAGCATCATTCTATATAAACACTGATTTCCATTAACTTGCCATTTTCTTAAGTCATGTCTACTGTTTCTAATACAGCTTTTGTCAACCATCCGAACTTGGTCAGTTAGAAAAGAAAGACTCTCAGGCCCATGGTTAGCCCAAGGTATACTTTACTAAAGCCAAGTAGTTATAGAAGAAGTGAAACCGGGTCAGAGATTTCCATGGACAAAGCATATGGTTAACTTTCCCTTGTTCCTGTCCACCTCCCTGTTATCAAAGAGTGTCCAATTAGGTGATAACAAATTATTTGGGTAAACAGTCCTTGTCTTTGTGGGCTGAGTGGTGCTGCATTCCTTGGCTTGGCAATTCTCATGGGATGGGATGATGCTTAGTTTCGATTCCTCATGCTAACCCTCCCTCTTATCCCACCCCACCAATCCTTTCCCCTGTTGCTATGGCAGGTTGGCAGCAAGCAAGGCATAGGCGTTGCTGAATGGCAGCCTTGACAGGCTGCCCCTCCTGGAAAAGACCAGCCCTGCAGGGAAGAGAAGGAGAGTGTCAGGTTTTGACAGAATGATTATTTAGGCTTAGCAGGGTATTTGTCATGAAATTGGCGAGAGAGATGGGGCAAGTGCATGAAATGAGCTTCAACATATTCAGTGTCTGAAGGGGAGGAAATAGTAGTGGGTTCTAAAACCCTTTACTACTGGTTCATGTGCACGCTCCTGCACATGTGTGACACTTTTGTGCATGCGCAGAAACTTCCCGGGCAGGTGGGCGGAACCTCCCACCACCGGCGCTACCGGCTCTTAGAACCGGGCCAAACTGGGAGCAACCCACACTGGGGGGGGGAGTCTTTCCATAAAACCAAATATTGTAGTTTGCCTCTATGAAGGCAGGAATTAAGAATCTACTTGACTTCAAAATGTTGTTCCCCGTCAATTAATATGGGGGGAGTTGGCAATTTCATTGAGGGGCATGGGGCACTGCCACCTTCAGAAGGCTGCATTGGAAAATTGGGTGGATACCAGTGGTGGGTTGCTCCTGGTTCGGACCAGTTCTTAGAACCGGTAGCGCCGGCGGCGGGAGGCTCTGCCCACTCGCCCGGAATGCTTCTGTGCATGCGCACGGCCAAACCAGTAGCAAAATTATTTACAACCCACCACTGGTGGATACATTTAAGGTTTTTTTTGCAATTTTAGTCCCCCATTCACTGGATTTATAACTCTGATGATGGGGAAAGGTACGATGTATTTTGGCCTCAACGTTTTGCAAGATTTCCTGGATTGCAGAAACTTGGTGGAAAGGTGTACTTTATCTCCAACTTTGAATTCCTTTTGAAGGAGCCCTCTTTTTATCTGCATATTTCTTGTAAGCTTCTCTCGCCTCTTCTAGCACTTTACAGACAACCGGCCAGGTGTTTTGCAAAGTTTTCACCCAGTTGGCTAAGAAGGATGCTGCAGGGGGAGGGGTGTATGTTGGGGAAGCTCTGGCACAGGAGCAAAGTTCGGGGAAGTAGCCATTCGGAATGGTGCAAACCCTGTGCTGCTGTGGATAGCATTGAGAAGAATTCTAAGAGAATTTCGCCCTTATTCCAGGAAACAACACTTAGAGATAAATGAGTACAAAAGCCAAGATAGCAATACTTACTAAAAGACCAAAGAGACATAGTGTTTGGGTATTCAGTTGATTGAAATACAACCATGAAAGTCATTTGTAGCATTAGCAACAACAGCAGCTATGAGATAAATGAGAGCCATTTGCTTTTCCTTCTATTCAAAAGGAGTCCAGTTACGGTGGCAGGAGGCTCCGCCCACCCACCTGGGACACTTCTGCACATGCGCAGAAATGGCGCACACATGCGCAAACTGGTAGCAATGGGTTTTAGAACCCACTACTGACTCACTGCTGTGCTGCCTGGTTCCCCAGGGGTCTCCAACCTTGGCAACTTTAAGCCTGGAGGACTTCAACTCCCAGAATTCCCCAGCTTAAAGTTGTCAAGGTTGGAGACCCCTGCTCTAGAGGAAAACAAGTTGACATATAGGACCTATATGGGGTTCAGTAAACAAGAAAAATTACAAACTAGCCCCCCGCCCTCCGATCCATGGAAAAATTACAAGCAGTCCAGAATAAATTTGTGAGATCAATTTTAGCCTTAACCCCATGTATACCAGCAGTAATGCTGAGATTAAAGATGAGCCTTCCATCAATTAATATATTAAAGAAAGCAATATAGGTTATCCTTGATTCATGACTGATTATTTTATAACTATTCAGAGTTATAATGGCGTTGGAATGCTTTATGGCACATAACACTTTTCTAGCTGTTGTAAGACGTTGCTCCTCCACCTCCCATGTTCATTCTGCTAATGTTAGAAGTAACAGTAACAGAGTTGGAAGGGACCTTGGAGGTCATCTAGTCCAACCCCCTACTAGGGATTCGAACCGCCGAACTGCTGACCTTTCTGATTGACAAGCTCAGTGTCTTAGCCACTGAGCCACCTAGAAGATGTATTGAACTGATATGTACTGTTTCCATTTTTAAAAAAGTTTAAAAGTTAAGTCCTTGCAAATATAAATGTTTGTTGGTTGAAAGGAAAAAAAATGTGCATAGAAGTGAAATTGGAATGTGCAGGAACAAACAGACATCCATAACAATATTGATATTTAAGGCAAAATTCACAGTTCCTTTTCAAATAACAGTTACAGAGTAAATATGAATAGCTTAGTCATTGGATAGTGGAGATTATGGGAACAGAATCTTTCGAACCAACATACTTTTCTTTCATTCCAAGGGAGAAAAACATGTTAGCATGGCTGTCAGTCCTAAAGCCCTTGTCTTCCATGAGAGCATCCTGAACCATTTTCTGCATGAACAGCCATGCTAACAGTCCACCTTGCTTGAAACATAGGAAAAAGCTGCCCAAGGGGGGGAGTATGTTTTATACCAATATATCTTCCTTCCATCTCAGCGTGGGAAGAAAGTATGTTGCTGTGACCCTCTAGGTCAGTGATGGCGAACCTATGGCACGTGTGCCACAGGTAGCACGCGGAGCCATATCGGAGGGCATGCGAGGCATTGCCCTATTTCAGCTCAACAGGCAAACCGGAAGTTTGGAAAAACACACTTCCAGTTTGCCGTTGGGCTGTTTTTCGCACTCTGGAGGGTTCAGGGAAGCTTCCTGAAGCCCCAGAATGCGAAAAACAGTCCAACGGGCAAACCGGAAGTGCGTTTTTCCAAACTTCCGGTTTGCACGTTTTGCCGTTTTTCACCGTCCCAGGCTTCAGTAAGGCCTTTCAGCGGAGGTGGGGGTGTGTGCGCACGCGCAGGGGGCAGCGTGGGGGGGGTTTGTGCGCATGTGTGTGGGGGAGGGAATGGGTGTGGGTATGTGCGTGCGCGCTAGCACACGCTCACAAACGCTTTTGGCACACGAACCAAAAAAGGTTCACCATCACTGCTGTAGGTGAATTATAGAATTTACATCTGGTCTGGAGGGGAATGCTGCTTAGTCTCCAGGGTGTTATCTAAATCAGGCAACAACCAGACCTGACTATTATTCATTGTATGAGCCTTCTGAATGAGAAATACCAAAGCAGCTAATAATCAGAACATACCAGCACATTTTTTAAAAGCCTCATTATTTCACTAATGAAACACACACACACACACACACACACACACACACACACACACACACACACACACACACACCAGTGCACTGGGTGTGTTGCATGTTAAAAAGAGGCAGGCTTTGATTGCCTAGTTGTGTCCAACATTTTGAACTGAGTGGCCAACATTGCGAATGCCCTTGGCCATGAATTACTAATATTTCAGATAGAATTGATATTCCTCATCATCCTGATATAATACATTTAAGAATAAGAAAAGCATAGAGTGAGGGAAACTTTGAACAGAAAGTTTTTTTAAAAAATTAAGACAAGGAACCTATTTTTAAATGCCATTTGGAAAAAGACTCAAAGTCTTTTGGAGACAGTTACAGTCACATTTCTCCTCCATGACACCAGCATGCCAAAATTGTGTTTACTGTGCTATTCTTTGTTATTTATTTGTTTGTTCCTTTATTTAATGGGTGTATAGCCAATTGGCACATTGAAACTCTGCTAATATGGTTGGCTAATATAGTCTGAGAAACCAGAACAGCAAAAACAAAATTTAAAAAACCAGTACAAAAAAGAGAACCTATCCAAGGTCAATCCACAATCATTCGGTTTCCAACCTCTGCATATGTTATTGTGCGTATTTGTATTGCTTGCAGTACTTGAGTTCTGAAAAAGATCCCTACAATAGAATGAGGACTGGAAACTTTACAAGATCTGATAAGTGGAATTGGGAAGATGCCCTATTGTAGATTGATTGAGATATTTAGTTAGGATTTTGTTGTAGGTAGTTAATGTGATCAGCCTCACAACAATTTTAAAATAGTAAATAGCAATTTATATTACAAAAGAAAGCCCACTGGAAGAATGATGACAGCACTGGTGAAATAAATTACCAGGAATTCCACCTGACTAAGAGGCAATTTTCCTTGGGGACTGGTTTCACCTGTTTGGCTTTCACTATACCTGTGACAACTCTTTAGCTGCTATTTTTCACCATATTTTCTGGTTTCTTCTGTTTGACTTTTTTCCCAGGGATTTCTGAAACGGATCTCTGAGCATCTACTACTTATACCAACTTAATACCAACTACTTATTCATCAACCATTCAAAGTTACAATATCATGGAAAAATGATATGACTGGCCTTCAGCTGTTGTAGCATCCTGCAGTCACATGATTACAATTAGCAACAAACCTTCAACAAGTCACCAAAGTCAATGGGGAAGCCAGCAGGAAATTGTAAGTTGTGATTATGGGACATCATACTTAATGTCCACACCGCTTAGTGATGAAATTGCTGGTCTCTATTAAGGTCGATAAACGAGAACTACCTGTACATGATAAAACAAGTCTATAACTCCTATTTCATTAAGGGCATTTATGTCACCTCAAAAAAGAGTGAAATTCCTAAGCTCTTCCATCATAGGAATCTTGCTGTGCTTTTCTGTGGTCCCTGTTTATGTATCCATAAGTTAATCTATTTCATAATGAAACATGGTGATATGTTCAGAAAAATGTCAGATTCAAATCCAAATCTGTAATACCTTTTTTAAAAAAATTTGCAGCATCTCAGACTCAAACAACAGTGGGCAAATGGTCCTGCTCTATATACAAGAGACCAGATAGAAGAGACAGTTAACTCTAGGTGCTGTAGAAACATTTTCTACAATATCAAAGGTTCAGT